>CAJNOI010000205.1:37331-117177 GCA_905250115.1 Adineta steineri
TTTTTTTTGTTATCATATTTAGATGTTGTTTATGAAGAATCAAATCATACGGATCCAAAAATTCATGAATGGAGACATTCTATTGAAAAGATTACTATTATAAACAATTGAAGATATTCGTTTTTTTTTCTTCTTGTTAATCATAATTCGATAAAGAAAAATACAAAATTACTTAAATTTTCTGTTTTTTATTCAAAAGACAAAAAACAACAACAACAAAGATAAATATTAAAAACATAAATAGTATTTTTAGTTAAAGTTTCTTTTTCTTTCTCTTCTATTTTACAAAAGAAAGAATGAAAAAAGAAATAACTTGATTAACGAGTTTTTGCTATGACATTTATTTCATAGTTTATTTCAGATTAACCGTATTTTTATTGACAATAATTTTCTTGCTTTTCCTTAACTCTTTTAGGACAGCTTTAATTCTGAAAAAACACAAAAGTAGTGTACTTTTACAAAAATCTCAACAAATTCAAGATCGATAATGTATATAAGCATCACTCCTATTTAAAGGGTTAATTACTCATTTTTCTAGTTATACTTTTTTTCTATTGTTGCATTCATTTTTCTAAGTATGCATAATTACTATGAAATTTTATAATAAAATAGTGAAGAAAATGGAAGTATAGTAGGCTCATATCGATTATGAAAATAAAGCATAAGAATCTTACCAGATCACGCAAGAAACGTTTTTGTTCTATAAAAAAAAGAATGAGAGAGGAATAAAAAAACATCAGAATCGTGTCTGCTGACGTATCTCAAGGGTGTGAGTATCGGATTAACTTAAACCCATCCACCCGTATTACTCAGAGCCCTGTTGATTGTTTTATTTATAATTAATTTCGGAAAAGCAAGATTTGTGATTAGAGGATTAGTTTGCCTTAAATATACAAGTTGATTTGTTCTACCATTAGTTAACTAAAAATATATTGTCGAAAGACACTTCATAATAGATATATAAATCTGTTAGAAAAAGTAGTCGAAATGAGCGCGATATGTGACAACAAAATGTTAGTAATTAGGGGTATCTTTACTTTTTTGTCTTCTTCTGACGTTTGTTGTTTTTTTTTCTTTGCCTCATCATCGTTGCATTTCCTATAGATTTATCAGCATATTGTGCTGCTCTACAATAATACACATCATGGTGAAGACAACCGTAAATAATAAAAGACCATGTGTAACTAATAGATTCTTAGTAAGTATTCTATATTGAGGATCAATCCATGGATTTATCCTAGAAAAAATAATTTAATAAAATCATTCAACGAGGAAATTCTATTGATCAAAGAACTAAGTACGAGAGGACTTATTCAGTTTTAATGAATATCAATTTAATATTTCTTTTAGAATAGGATCAAATGTGCTGTAAGCGTGTCAGTGGAAAAGGCGAATATAACAAGAATAACAATTATGACTGATGCTCTTGCTTCTTGTTTATTTTTTTGATTGATGATATGTTCAACAATATCAATTTTGCTTATCTGTATCATAGTGCATATCCCAAGAGAAATATAACGGTCTGTAATCAGACTCACGGTTATCCAACGAAAAAGGTATGAGACGACGCCTTTTCATGCCTCATAACGCGATGTTTCAGATGATCTGAAAGGATTGCGATTGTTTGCTGGAGGTGGTGTTAAAGAAACCAGAAATGCAGAAAAGGAGGCCGTATTTTTGTTGAGTAACTCAAACGAATCAACATATGCAAAAATAACATATTTAAGTGCTGATCTACATTTTTCTTTATTTAAAAAATTGGTGACTCGAACTGTTATTATTAAACCTGTGTTATATGACTGGACAGAAGAAGAACAAGAAGAAGCTGCATCTAGTATGTATAACAACTAACGAATATCGCTAGAAAAAAGTGAATATAAAATTTTTGTTTTGAATATTTTCAATTTTTATTAGATGACCGTGAACTTATTCTACCATCCCGCCTTGAACTTCTTTATGATTGTGAATCAAAAACTGGCCAATTATTTGTGGAATGGAATGAAAAACAAAAGCAACGACAATGAGAACGACTGTAAACGATGTAAAAACGGTGACCGTTTCTGATAGCTGGAATCATCGTTCTAGGTATATGGTATTCAATGTTCTATGTACAAAAGAAGAGGAGTACAAATGGATCATTAATAGCAATGAAATCAACAAGAAGAAAAATGAATATGATAGTTTTACCATTGACACGTTAAAATAGAGCGCTATCATATATTCCATCAAATTCTTTTTTTATCTACACAGCAATAACATGCTTAACGTAAATCAAAAATTTGTATCTCTAGAAAAATGAGGATTAACGCTCGTCCATAATTTTATTAAAATTTGAACAAAATTCTAGGAGAACCTTTTCTAACATCATTTCAGTCGTTAAAACTTCAATTCATCAGATTTCAAATGAAATCTTCTTTTGGGTTTACCTAAAAAAATAGTTTTTATGATTTTTATTCTAGTTCTTCAACATCAGATGAATCACAAGATGAACAATAAAATGATGAATAACTTCACGATTATATCCGTTTATTTATTATTTTTTTTATTTTTTATTTTTTATTTCAACCTACATGACAATAAAAGAAACATATTTAATAGATAAGAAAATAATCAAATGTTATCTGCTCTGTGTAGAACATACATAAAAAGCAATTTTGAAACGGATATTAGTGAAGTAGAAAATCCTTTTCATTTCAAAAGTCAATAAGAGTATCTCCTATTCATAACTACAGAAAACTGTATCTATGAACTGTCATATACATATACTTGAACTTTCACTCTAAAAAAAATAGGTATTTTACCAAACTTCGAAAAAACGTTTGGGAGATAGTCGAAAGGCGTCGAAAACTCTTGAAAATTGGGTATGAGAGTATGTGGGTGCAGATAAATGAAAGACTATGCCACACCCACACCCTCAACTGTTTATATCTTTGAAAGATCCTTAAAGATGTGCCAAGCTTTGTGATTTATGAACAAAAATAATAAATATAGATTTACATTATACTCTTGTCATCAGAATCTTCGCTGAGTATACATCGAACATTTCTAGTCAAGGAATCATGAGAACATCATCAGATCTCTGGTAAAGGCTCTCATCCTCGTATAGGTTAACATTGCCAAAAATGGCACGCAATAGTTTACCCCTAATTGAAACTTAAAATTCAGAAAAAAAATTAGTATTTATTGTACTTTGTGTTGCCATTAAAACTGTTCAAACTATAGTAAACTGTTCTATTATATTTTGCTTCATATCTTATATCATTCATTATTGCATCGTGGCGAGGAAAATAAAACTGATATATTTTTGCTTGTCTAGTTTTACAAGAAAAGATTTCATTGAACAGTAGTTTTTAAATTATTTAAAAGTAGTGGTATATTGATACTCATTTGAAATGTATAATTAATGGAAGATGGAAAATGATGCATGATCAAGTCTATTTTTTCATTGATTTGGTGACGAATGCACTTTTTTAAAACACAAATCTCTGCCATCAACAATAATCTCGTCAACTTGTGTGATTCATCACATATTTGATTATATAAAAAAAACCTTTTTCTCACTTGTGATTCGCAAATAACAAACACAACTCGAGAATGTTTTTCTCTGTGAAAGCAAATAAAATCATTTTGTTTTGCGGACTATTTCAGCGTTTGTTTTATACAGCAACATCATAAGCAGTTAAAGAAAGAAAAAAACAACATTTCGAAAGGAAGTGGACATCTATAAAAAGAACCATTTTTAATCTTTAATTCACTAGAAAATTTTACACATTAACTCCAGTTCAAATCATTCACGACGCAAACAATGAGCGAAGAAAAATCAATAGCAAATACATCTACAGTTCCAAAAGATGCAGAAGGTCGTCGACGTATCAATATCCAACAGATGCAAAATGTTCTTCTTATATGGTTAGACAGTAACATTGACGAAACAAATCTTGATTGTCAAAATACAGTCACAAAGTTACGAAGTGCTGTTAACGACATCAAGACATGTACAAATGGTGATCAATGCCTTGGATTCATTCAAACTGTCGTCGATAACAAGATATGTATGATCATATCTGGATCACTTGGACAACATATTGTGCCTCGTGTATACAATGTTTCCCAAGTTGACTCAATATTTATTTTTTGTGGCAATAAAAAACATCATGAACAATGGGCCAAAGATTGGCCCAAAATAAAGGGTGTCTTCACAGATATTACACCCATCTGTGAAGCACTCAAAGACGCTGCTCATCAATGTGAGCAGAATGCCATTTCCATGAGTTTCGTGGGAACATATAAAAAGTTGGATCAATTAGATCCTTCTTTTATGTACACTCAAATACTTAAAGAAATATTATTAACCATCAAGTTCAACCAAAAGCACATCCAAGATTATATTAATTACTGTCGTGATGCTTTTAAAGGTAATACAAAAGAAGTCAAAAACATTAAACAATTAGAAAGCCAATATCATAACAAAACACCGATTTATTGGTACACCTGTGAAATGTTCTTGTATCCCATGCTCAATCGTGCATTACGACTGATGGATGGTGATATCATCACACGTATGGGCTTTTTTATTGGTGATCTACATCGACACATTGAACAACTGCATCAAGAACAATATGCTGGTACGACTGCTACTAATACTTTCACTGTTTATCGTGGTCAAGGTTTATCTATAGAGGATTTTGAAAAAATGAATAAAATTAAAGGTGGTCTTATTTCATTCAACAACTTCTTGTCCACTAGTAAGGTTCACAACATATCACTGGGTTTTGCTCAACATGCTACAACAAATCCAGATCAACTAGGTGTCCTGTTTATTATGAAAGTTAATCCTGCTCAATCAACAACACCATTTGCTTCCATTGCTGGTATTAGTGACTTCCAAGGAGAGGAAGAAATCTTATTTTCGATGCATAGCGTTTTTCGTATACAGGATATTAAACAGATGAGTGAAAATAATCGTTTATATGAAGTTCACTTGGTACTGACTGCTGATAACGATCCAGAATTACACAGACTTACTGATTTTATTCGAAAAGAGAGTTATTCAGGCGATGAAGGATGGTACCGATTGGGATCAGTACTATATGACATGGGTCAATTTGATAAAGCTGAAGATATCTATCAAGTTTTACTTGATCAAGCCAAAGATGATAAAAACAAGGCAAATATTTATCATCGACTTGGTTTGATCAAAGATGATCAAGGGAAATATCAAGAAGCACTTGCATTCTATGAAAAAACAGTTGCTATTAAACAGCAATCACATTCTCCCAATCATCCTGGTTTCGCTAACTGCTACAACTGCATAGGTAGAGTGCATTTCAAAACGAGTAGTTACCCAAAAGCACTTTTTTATTATGAAAAAGCTCTTGAAATTCAACAACAATCACTTCTCCACAATCATCCTAGTTTGGCTTATTCCTACGGCAACATTGGTTTAGTGAATTACGAAATGGCTGATTATCCGAAAGCACTTTCATATCATGAAAAAGCCCTTGAAATTCAACAACAATCACTTCCTCCCAATCATCCTGATTTTGCTGGATCATACAACAACATTGGTTTAGTACATGAAAAAACAGGTAATTATTCGAAGGCACTTTTTTATTATGAAAAAGCTCTTGAAATTCAACAACAATCACTTCCCCACAATCATCCTAGTTTGGCTCATTCCTACGGCAACATTGGTTTAGTACATGACAACACAGGTAATTATCCGAAAGCACTTTTTTATTATGAAAAAGCTCTTGAAATTCAACAACAATCACTTCCCAACAATCATCCTGATTTGGCTAAATGCTACTTCAACATTGGTTTAGTGAATTACAAAATGGATGATTATTCGAAAGCACTTTCATATCATGAAAAGGCTCTTACAATTCGACAACAATCACTTCCTTCCAATCATCCTGATTTGGCTTCTTCGTACTACTGCATTGGTGCGGTGTATGGAACGATGAATAGTTGCTCAAAAGCCCGTACATTTTTTGAACATGCTATACAAATTGGAGAACAGTCATTACCTTCGAATCATCCTGAACTTCAGATGTATAGAAATAGCCTCGAACGTGTAAAAGACAAATAATAAATCGTATTGTTATGAAAGAAAAAATAAACTTTTTAAAGGAGAAAAAAATTGTTTTAAATGCGCGCACGTACAGAGAAACTCTGATCTTATTGAGACACGAATGAGTGGTCACACCCATTGGTAAGGTGAACAATAAATACGAATAGGCATGTATTGTAGAAAAAGACCTTTACGATATAGAATTATTATGTCTGAACAAAGTAGACTTTCTGTGTTGGATAAGAAAAAGAACTGTATTTATTTAATACGATGAACTATTCTTTCTGTTCCAATAAAAATAATAATTCGTGTATTGAATAAATAAATAAATGATTTATAGACATATTAACCAAGGTTGCCAAACCTCCTGATTTGAACAGGAGTCTCCTGTTTTTCAAACTTTTCTCCTGGTCAAAATTCCCATGAATTCAGGAGCTGATTTTGAGGATTTTCTCCTGATTTCCAATGTTGTGGCAAACTGAATTTATCGACATTTAGAATGAATAAAAAAGCATAAAGGAAAGCCAGAACTGGTATAGTTAAGGGTAATAATATTCGCTTATTTTCTACACAGTGAATCTGTGCCTAATTCATAGAATTAACCTCATTAACTTTTGTGTGTATTGATCCCCAATGTTTATTGCAACTCAATATTCAGTCACAAAGTCTTAATAACAAGATAACAAAAATCGAGCGACCAATTATTGATGTCGAAATGAAAATTAGAATGAAAGGTTAATCCAATTGTATAGTTTTTTTAATTATTTAATAGATGATCAATTATCAAAGCGAGCTTTCCTTAGCAGAAAAATATAGTAATGATGCTAAGGTCATACGAATAGTGATTTTCTAGCAAAAATCAGCCTAAATACAGCATAAGAAACATCCCGAGAAAAACATGAATCAATCAGTTGTGCAGTTTTCCAGCGTCTTCTCGCTATTTTTTTACTGTTTCGGTGATCGAGACGATGAATCCGAATTTGTATCACGAGTAAAATAGAAAAATATACAAACATAGATTTATTCCATAGTTTTGTTTCAAAACTTACACATACAAAATTTTGAGACATTGGTGATTACCTCTCGATTTTCTTTATTTCATTTGTGAGACAGTCGTTCTTATTACTCCCTTGATGGAGACAACTCACAAGAGATTATAATAGTGACAACTTCATTCTCTGGGAGAAAACAGCCTGATATCCTTTTTACTAACCTGATTTCCAAGACAAGCTTCTCATTTTATTCCGAATTCTATGAAAAACTCTTGATTGTTTTCTGATTCTTTAGATTAAATATCCTGATTTTTTACAAAAAACTCATGATTTGTAAAATTTGGATTTAGCAACCCTGCTCAGAACTCAGAAATACCATTCCCATTGAAAATATTAATATTCATGATTGTCTGTGGTAAGTTATAGAATATGGACTTTTAATAATTGGTAAAATGTGAATGCATAAGTGGGCTCGAAATCTCGCGTTCACGTGTCGAGCTCACTTTTTTTGATCGACTATGAAATGAATTTATCAGTATTTGGAAATAAAAGTTCTTCTTCAACTCTTTATTATTCTTCATTAATTGAGCGATCATTAAATTCTACATTAAAATCTTCATGACGTTTCGCTTATACACAGAATTGAGCTGATGATTTTCATACCTTGTGATTAGCACAAAATTCAATGATAAAAACTAATCTATCCCATAAATTGAGATTTTTATATGAATAGTAGTGTTAGTATTTACTTTGTTATGAAAAAACTAAAATCAGCATTAAGATGTTTAAAGAAGCCTATAAATTAATTCTAAAACAACTCTTGCATGAGAAAGACTTCAATATATATTGAAAAAAAGAAGATCTATTAATACAAAATAATTCATCAACTGAGATTTCTTCACACGTTTCGAAAATTTTTCATTTGATTTATTATTTTTTTAGGCTGTCGATATGTAGAAAGACGTTTGGCCAATCATAGTCATATATTGTTTCGATAGAGGCCCTAGATAATTGATAAAAAGAAACAGAACATTAAAATGTATGATTTTTATTTATTCAAATGTTTATAAAAACCTTTTCGTTATCATGTCGTTTTATTCGTCATACACATTTTATAAAACGATCTATCGTTACGACGATAGCAACTTCTACTGAAGAATCGTCTAAAACAAAAAAACCGATTGAGAAACGGAATGATTTATTAGCAAAACGTTATATTGGTTTAGAAAAAAATATATGGTAAAATGTCAAATATTATTTTTAAATTTAGTTTTTTTCTTAGGGTTGAATTCGTTGCATTATTTGCCGAACACAAAGCTATAAATGTAGGTCAAGGTTTTATTGACTATGCACCACCGAATTTTCTTATCAATTTTTATAAAGAAGCACTTGATGATAATAATATACTTTTACATCAGTACACACGTGGATTTGTATGTTTAGTTCATATTTGTTCTAATTATTAGAATTATATAAATTTTTTCTAAAAAAAAAACAGGGTCATCGACGATTAGTTGAAGCTATTTCAAATGTTTATTCATCATATTTCAATCGAAAAATTGATCCATTGAATCAAATTCTAATTACTGGTGGTGCTTGTCCATCACTTTTTAATTCTTTTCATGGTTTTCTCAATCCTGGCGATGAAGTAAACTATTTCTTTCTATAACTTGTTTAATATAATATTATTTATAGGCTATTTTAATTGAACCATTTTTTGATTGTTATGAACCAATGGTTCGATCAGCTGGCGGTATTCCGCGATGTATAGCACTTAAACCAGTAATTAATTTAACTTAGTTTTTTTTAATGATATTCTTAATTGTGTATATATATAGAAATCAGAGTCAACTAAAGCTGATATTTCATCAAGTGCTGATTGGATTCTTGATAAAAATGAATTAGAATCAATGTTTAATTCACGTACTCGTTTGATCATTATCAATACACCACATAATCCTATTGGTAAAGTATGTATCAGATATTTTAATGTCGAATAAAATTAATTTCTATTTCAAAAAAAATACAAGAAAGGTTTTTACACATGAAGAACTTGAACATATTGCAAGTTTATGTCAAAAACATGATGTTATTTGTATATCTGATGAAGTCTATGAATGGATTACATATGATGAAAACAAAAAACATATACGTATGGCAACATTACCTAATATGTGGGAACGAACATTAACAATAGGAAGTGCAGGAAAAACATTTTCATCAACTGGTTTGAAACTAGGTTGGACCATTGGACCAGAACATCTTCTTCGATCATGTCAAATTGTTCACCAAGTAATTGCATATCTATATGTATATTGTTGATATCCATAAATCTTTTATAGGATTGTGTATATACATGTCCAACATTGTCACAAGAAGTTATTGCACGTTGTTTTGAATATGAATTAGAACGTTTAAATTCACCTGAATGTTATTTCAATTCAATATCATCAGAATTTCTTGAAAAACGTAATAAACTTGTTGAAGTTTTAAAAGAATGTGGAATGAAACCAGTGGTACCTGATGGAGGATATTTTATTCTCGCTGATTTTAGTCAAATTGGTTTGTTGAAAAATATTTATGAAAAAAAAGCTAACTTTTGTTTTTAAAATAGCTGGCAATAAATTTCAATCAGATACTCACGATATGAAAGATTTTAAATTTGTTCGATATTTAGCAAAAGAAAAAGTAAAATAAATATGAATAGAAATTAATGAAAAAGGTTATATATTTTCTTTTAGCAAATTGGAATTATGCCTGTCACTGGTTTTTATACATCTGAACATCGTCATTTAGCTGACAATTATATTCGATTTTGTTTTGCTAAAGTAAGTTTTAATTAAAAAAAATCAGTTTACTATTCTGATATATTTCTTGTAGAAAGATGAAACACTCGATAAAGCAATCGAAATTCTTCGACAACTTTAAAAAAATTAAAATTTTTTTTAAATATTTGATATAAAATTAATAAATTTCGCATAATTGATATAAGCATTTCACGATATTGAAGTCGTTCTATATTATTTCTATAATATCTAATACGAAATAAAAATGTGAAGTAGATAATACTTCAATAATTTTCACTTCTGATTTACACCAATCTTCGTCTTGAGGAGTGGGTGTGAATCTTTACCCTACGCAAACCCACACTCTCAAGAAAAAAATTTCAATATTAAGCAACTATAATTAAGGATACTATTAAAAAAGTAAACCATTCACTATTACGTCAGTATGACATTAGAAGGTTTTTTTTCTTTCTTTTGAATCAATAAATAATAATTTAATTAATCAAATAAATTCTTTAATTATCATCGAAAATAATTTGCTCTCTAATCTTTATCCTTATCTAAGTTAGTTATTGTAGATATCACTCATCATTATTGTGCAATGATGTTACCACGTGAAACATTAACGTTATGCTCATAACAATGGTATATATGCATAGATCAAGAAAAATGAAATGATCTACAATGATTTACATTGTATTTTCATTACCTATGGTAGAAAAAATTTAAGTACGAGTGTTTCATGCCTGAATAATTTTTTAACTAGTAGGAATAGTGATTAGTCCTCGTCCGCAAATCAATCTATATCATATGTGAAGAGGAAAAATCAGCGCAATATTCTATTGGTTTAATCGAATCGTGCTCCATATTGAAATGATAATAATCAATGTCAGTTATACCTGATCGTTTTTAAAGTATGCTTGGGCATATCGATTATTTTATTTTTCGTTCTGTATAGACAAAGTTATAGCATTGTACAAAAACAACAAGATAAAAAAATAGCCAAAAATCAAAGCTATAATATCCCATTGGCCCAATTAAAATTTCTGGGACATAAAAATAAAATAAAATATTCGTTACGTTTAATAAACTAATCATCTCTCTCTCTGTACTTTTTTCGTACACTATCATTCATGTATAAAAGGATACGCAATCTTCTATGTAAATTACATTATTGATCTATTCATCTACAATCAATATACAATTCGAACGATGCGATTCTGTTTGATTATTCTCGTTGTTCTTCTTATTGGCTTAGCAAATGCACGGCCTCAGTCATCAGAACTGTCTCATCAATTACGTCGATTACTCAAGACATATGAACGTCAACTTGTCAATAGAGAAGAATCTTCTTCTCATAATAACTATGATTCAATGCGGTCATATGTTCGAAGTAAGAAATTTTTGATTTCTATTTGAAGAAGATCTCTCTTAAAAGTGTAAAGATTATTCATATTTGCATAATAATTCTTTCTTTTGTAGAATCGTCGAATACTCCTCCAGTAACTTCTTATCAAGTACTTCCAATCCTAGATGATTTCACAGCACTTACAAGTCAATATACACAATTAGGAAGTCAAGGATATAGTGATGCTGGTTCTGTATATAGCAGTGATTACTCAACAGGAGGAAACGTTTTTGTTCAAATCCAGAAATCATCTACATTGTATGACTATCACTTCATTCCGCGAGTCACTGCAGTACAAGACTTTTTAGGCATTCTTAATAAAGAAGGTGCTTCTGGCTATCGAATCTTGATCACTAAGTATACTACTTCAGGTCCTTATTATATACTTGTGAGAAACAAAGCACGACCAAACGCTGCTTATCAATGTCAAACACCACCAAAATCAAGCAATCCCGATGATTTCGTTCAGCAAGTTAAGACACAAGGAGCTAACGGATATAAACTTTATGGCTTTGGTCCTCAGAATACCATACTCTATTGTAAAGATACATCACTATCATCAACATTTGAATATGTGACAACACCTTTTGCCAATTTTTCAGCTGATTTTGAGTCACAAGTAAATGAACTTGGTGCAAAAGGTTATCGATATTCTCGTATTATATACTTTGCGCCGGTTTTTGTTCCACTTTACTATAAAGATTCAAGCCTTCCTGATGTCAAATATAGTTATAAGGTTATACAGCAATCTGACGCATGGGAAGATTTCCCTCAACAATTAAATGAACAAGGACAAGAAGGTTTTCTTTATCTTGGCACAACTCAATTCTATTATGAAGAATATAGCGTTCAAATCTATATGGATTTGAATAAATGTCAATGTGTAGACTCTGAAACAGATTATTCTTACTAAATCTACTAATTGTTTTTTTTTCTTTTTTCTTCTAAATTAAAAATAAATATTCTTTGGTTTCTACTCGTCAATTGACATTTTTATATATGCAAGAATTGTTGAACGTGAAAAATCAATCGATGCGACGTATATTCTATATTGAGCTTCATAAAACAACTTTTTTTTGTAATCTTGAGGGTGTGGGTGTGAGTCAAAGTTCATCTTTTCTTCAGTCATACCCACACCCTCAAGATGTAACACTGTCTATTCTTTCATTCAATAAAAGAAAGAAAGCTGAAAGACAATAATGTGACAAAATCGTTCTTATCTGTGATAAAACACATGTTCGTTGTGGACTGAAAAAAAACAAGAATGAAAAAGCCGCCTGCAGAGGATACCCTTCTCCTATGTTATCGATAATAATATTTCTTATTCTTTTGTCTTTCATTCTTATGCTTTCATTTCAATAACCAACGAACATAAAGACGTACGACTCGAATTGTTGTATGTGAGATAGAAGATGAATATTTTATTGTTCAGATATGGTTCGGTAGCTTGAGACAGTTGGCGTATATTTGTTTTGCAAAAAAATTATCTTGATTATTCCTTTTTTTCATAGGTATTACTATGATTATTAATGTATATTGTATAGGAATCTATGGAATAGATAACCATTTGAGTACACAGAAACATTTACTCGTAATTCATTTCATAAGAAAAAATTTTTTCTCTTCACTCTTTAATAAATCAGTCAAGTAAACAATTAACAAATGTATTAGATCTTCTAAAATATCTATTTAATTTGAAACTAATCGTTTTATTGGCAATCATCAATCTTTATGCCATGATAAAGAAAACTTTTCGTATTCGTAGTAGCTTGACTCTTAGTTATTTGGATTTTAATAAAAATTCTAGATCTATCCTAGAATAGATATGCTATAATAATCAAATATTCGAATAAATAATAGACAAAGTTTATCATTCTTATCTTTTGTCTATTTTAAAAGAATTTCGTTTAAACAAATGTGAAAATTGTTTCTTTTGTTTGTAAAATTACTTGTCGTCTGTTCTTTACTCTGACTTTTTTCACGTGGTTTTTAATGTACAGTTACTTTCAGTTAAGTGTGTGGATAAAATATATTCAAAAAAAGAAACATAAAATTTTGTTATGTTGGAAAGATTACGAATAAATTAATCGACGAAAGAAGCAAACATTGTCACATACACAATAAGAAATAAAGTCGATAACGACACACGTTACTGAAGTTTTCTTCATTTCTCTGATTTTCATTATTTAATTGTGGTGAGTTATTTATTAAAATAATTTCAATGACAGACTTTTCTTAAGCGTTTTCACTGGTAAATAACTGTTAGTTAAAGATCCATATGATCTACTTTCTTGTGTCTATTTTATACTTATCGGATTATTAGTTTTAGTTCTCTGACATCGTCTATATCAGTTTGTTTTATTTTTTTCAAATCTATTCATTATGATTAGTAATTTAATAGAATGGTACCATTATATGAGTAAAATGTCATTTGAACAGATTTGATTTGTTTTGAGCAGTGTTGATATCAGTCGTCAAAATTTGTAATCAACTTTACCTTTATAGTCTAGATAAAGAAAACGACTAATGAATAGAGAGGAAAATGATAACTATCATATTTTGATACTTCGAGATGTTTTATATTTACAAACGTTTTTATCATTATACTTGTCCAAAAAACTAGGAATTCAGCAACTATCTACATAAGTCATATATTCACATAAGCAGATTATCAGAATTAACACACAACTTTTTAAATTATCATTTTTATTTTTGTAATCATAAACGGTGTGTAGAAAAGAGAATTATTGCTCATCACTCATTCACTTTTCATTGTCTTATTGAACTTTTCTATTTAAAACATCTCGTTGTTCTCTTTCAAATCGAACGAGTATCATAATAAGCGAGAATCTTAGGTTACATTCATTATTTTGATATGCACCATATTACAACTATATTCTTTTGTAATTATAAATGGTTATAAATAATCGAATAATTCATTGTTTCGACTGTTTAATGAATTGTTATCAATGATATATGTCAAGATAACATAGGACACATACAAAACGGTAAATTATGGTTCTTTATGATAGTAAACTATAGAAAATGACAATATATGGTATTCTTTGTAAAAAAAAGTAACTATTCTCTCTGAATTAATTTGCTTTTTCACTTTTTATCATGCTCAGAAACAAATGACATGAAAATATGACTTGAATAGATAAACTATTAAACAAATTAACATGAATGCGAACTATGTGAGCCACTTAAATGATTACACTATACTATATTGCAATGAAAACTACTATTAAAATCTAAAGAGAAGACAACAGAAAAAGAAAGAAAAAAAATAAATACAAAACTAATGTTAGTTATATTTAATATTGATATAAAACAACAAAGTAGAATCCAATGAGTATATCAAGCACAGAACTTGTTAAACAATAGAAATATTATTTGAATGGTATGATCCAACAATGAAGAACATTTTCAAAACAAAAACAGCTTTCCTTCAACAAAAATTTTGCCAGAGAACATACGATTCATTTCTTTAATCAATAATAATATATTATTCTTTTATTCTTCTGATTTATATCAAAGTTTGAAAAAACTCACATGAGAATACCATAACTAAATGGAACAATAATAGAGAAAATCTCATCTTCTTTTTTTGGCTGTAAAAAACACAGAATTTCTTCGATAATTATATATATATATATCAAACAGATAACATTTGAGAACTCTACTATTTTTAGTTTCTTGAATTAACATGGCCACTGCTGTTCTACCAAATGATGATTTTCACACAAACACCGATGATAAATCTCTAGAAATATTCTCACTTATTTGGCTCGATGCAAATGTAAACGTTAAAGACACGCGAGATACAGAAGTAAAATTACGCTCTATTATTAATCATATCAAGAAATTTCAAACTATAAAACAATGTCAACAATATATTGAACAAACATCACAAAAAGATCGATTAGTAATTATTGTTAGTGGTCGATTAGGACAAGAGATAGTACCCTGCATTCATCAACTTCGACAAGTTATATCAATTTATGTTTATTGTATGGATAAGACGAATAATGAACAATGGGCTTTCCAATTTACAAAAGTAAAACTATGCTACAAGATTGTTATTTTATTTTATTATTTTTCTACAGATAAAATCTGTTGTTGTTGATCTTGATGAGCTTGTCTCTCAAATTACAACAGATCATAAAATTCAGAAAAAGGTAGAAGAACCATTATCAATCAATATTTTCACAACAAATGTTGGTGTAGGTAAATCAACAACAGGAGTTAATGGACAATTTGTTTTTTCTCAAATTCTCGTTGACTGCCTTCTACAATTAAAATCAACTGAAATAGACATAAATGAACTTATTAATTGTTGTCAAGATGAATACGAAGGTAATTATACCGAACTAAACAATCTTCATGAATTTGAAGAAGATTATTCATCTGATAAAGTGTTATGGTGGTATACAAAAGAAACATTCTTTTATAAAACTCTTAATGCAGCTTTACGTACACAAAATATTCATATGATATTTTTATTTCGTGCATATATTTATGATATTCATCGACAATTACAAAAATATCAATCTAAGCGCCCTTTGCGAGTTTATCGATGTCAGCTAATGTCAAACGATGAATTAAATAGTCTTAAACAAAACATTGGCCAGTTCATTTCAATAAATTCATTTTTCTCCACCAGTGATGAACATTCAACAGCTCTCTTCCTCCTAGGTGATATAACTACCCAGATTGATTTAGAACGAGTATTATTTGAAATTGATGCTGATCCTAAGATGGTCGATACAAAACCATTTGCTGACATTAGTAAATATAGTTATTTTCCTGATGAATCAGAGATTCTCTTTATGATTGGTTCCATATTTCGTCTTAATAGTATTAATCGTAATGATGATCAAATATGGATCATTAAAATGACTTTATGTAACAATGATGAACATGATTTAAAACAAGTTCTTATGCATATGAAACAACAAATCGAAAATAAAGAGATAAACCTTCGAACATTAGGAAATGTATTATGGGAAATGGGTAAATTTAATTTAGCTGAAAAATATTTTACTCGTTCGTTGAAACAACTGCCATTGAATGATCCATTACATATGAGTTTATATGAAGACCTTGGTAAACTCGCATCACAAAGAGGTGATTATGATATGAGTATGAAATGGCGTCAAAAACTACTTACATTCAAAGAGAAAAATCCATTAGCTACCAATATTAGTATTAATAAAACGAACGATCCAATCGGTAAGTTTACTGAAAGAAAATCTCTGATTTTGAAGCGAGTGATCTATACAAAAATAAACTTTTTATCGCCGAAAAAAATCTTTAAAAATTCAAAAAAGTGAAACTGGTTACGATAAATAAATATTCCTTAAAAAAAATGAAGTTTTGTGTTTATCAGTTAGTCATTTTAAATAAGGGAAAATTCCTTAGAATTGAAATCAAATCGATACATTCAATACTGACTAACATCGGCTCTATTTATATTTTATTTTTTCTTATTATTAGACTGTTAAGCATTTTTTTACAATAACAGTAATATTTAGTTTCTTCGTTTATCTGTTTAAATATAATCATATATCGAACTTTGTAAAATTTTGCATTTTTAAATGTTTTTCTGCAAACATGAAAAACACTATTTATAGCACCAGAATTTCATATTTATCATTTTTATTTGTAGAGCAGTCGAATGATACAGTGTGTGCTCCACTTGATCGTATCGATGCGAAAACCGATTTCATTCTCGTCAGTGCACAAACGATTATAAATCAAATAAAGTACGTCATGACACAGATGTATGAATTGCATGAGTTCACTACACCTCGCCACTTTTTCATTTTGCCGGCAAAGCACAGCGATTGGGCAATACTGAACACAGTGCAAGACTGGTATCATGTTCATTACAAACTCTATTTTCTATGTGAATGTTCAGATGAGCCCTATAAAATGCATGTAGCTCCACATAACGGCTATTCGATTAAAAAGACGAGAGAATTCATAGTCAAGTATGGACCTTATTTACGAACAACATTGCAAATTGCTCAAATCCTGTTTAAACTTGAAAGTTTCGTTATTCCACAACTAGATAGTGTGTCAAACGCTGTTGATAGCGGTGTAGATAAGATCTTATCGACATCTGATAAGCAGAAAGAGATGAAACGGCAGTTAAACTTGGTTAAGAAATTACTAGATCGAGTCGACCATAGATGGGTACAGTCAAAGTCCACAATGCTCAGACAAGATAAGTCACGTGGAGTGCCACTTCAAGGATCAGATCTGCGTGAAGTTGAAACGTATCTGGACGTTGCCGATAATAAACGTAGTTTAGGAAACCTGTATCGAACAGTCACCGTTGATGGGTATGTGCGTTGGGTGTGCCTAGAGCACTATGGCGATATCAGCCTTAATAATGCGATGTTCAAATATATTGATCAACTGGAAGCCATGGGAGGTAAATTCAATATCAAAACTAGAGAAGCAGTGATGGGTCCAAAGGATTTGAGTAGCAAGAGTATCAAAATATTGTGTGAAGCTCTCACCAAAGGTTTTAACGTCCTGAAATTGACATTTAAAGAGTGTAAACTGAAAGAAGATGATCTAGTCATGCTGCTTAATATTGTCATTAATCGCTCTTCAATCCAATGTCTTAACATGTTTGCTGTTTGTGTTTGCAATCTGTTTGGAATTACGAAGTATATCTGCAAATGCATGATTGCAGAATTCAATAATCAATCTTTCCAAGTTCGTTTCTGCGGCAGTTACCAATATGGACATACATCAATGCTTACTCAACTCTTGCTACAAAATAAGATACGTCGAACATTCGATTTTTCTGCTTGTGATTTTCTGGGCCACGAGCGTGATCTTCAGAAGTGCTTCGAAATGAAAGGAATTGTGACAGGATTGATTGTAGAACATTCTAACAATGTTGATGTCATAAATGCTTTGTTCAATTCTAAAATGAAAACATTATATCAACTAAAGTTCAACAATTCATTGCATGTACCATCGACTTTATCTCGTTTCTGTGAAATGTTGAAAACCAATCAAACACTAAAAGAAATTGATATTATGGATCAAAGTGGTTTCAAAGATGAAACATTCATTGTTAATCTTTTGAATATTTTGAAAGGACACAAATCAATTAAACATCTCAGTCTGCATGTACAAAATATTCAACCAAAAGATCTGAAAGAAGCTAGCCTAATAGACTCATTGAAAAATGATCAATTTATTTCACGCCTACGTATATCTGAATCTGTTATCACACATGAACTCACACAGGCATTTATTCAAGCCTCTACAGAACATCATATCTTGAGACATCTCGAGTTTTATCATACTCAAGTGACTATCGACGATGTTCAACAGCTGAAATCCTTATACGAGAACCACAGATTGATGTACCTGAACATATCAGAACAGACGTGTCGGTACGTAATGCTGGAAGAGACAAATGGGCGGCTTACAAAAGGTAAGAACTGAGATATGTATTTCATTCATTTTTCGGAAGATACCAAAATTTGATTGAGAAAGAGTAGATCATATGTACACCTGTACACCAAAATACTCATTGATGTACCATAGTAGTCTGACGTGAGATCTTATTCGATCTCTAAGCACTAAGTGTGCTGATACGGTTTAGCTTTTAAAACATTATCAGGTATATATCTTATCCTTATGACAGTAGAACGTGTCACCACCAAAATCTCTTTTTGCAATGAAAAATTTGATTTCAATCCATGGCATTTTGTGTCATCGTAAAGAATGTATGCCTGAAACGATTGAAGAACATGTGTCGAAATGTAAAGAAGGTAGAATAGATAATCAATCAAATAGTACTGAAATTCAGTTTTCTCAAACGATTATCGACATTTGCTTTTCTTCAACCAAGACTATTGACATGACTTATGATAAACAATATACATGATATTTTGTACTTTTTTCACATGAAATGTTTGTCGTCTCCATTTTTAATTCAAAAATTTCAAAGTAGACTAAATTGAATCAACTAGAGTAAGCATTGTTCCCTGATGATTGTCAACGAAAAGTGTTGAGAATAAGCCACATGTGTTCGGTTTTTGTTCACAATACATGTACACTATTCGTTGTAGAGGCATTGATCATCATATTTATCTCAATAATTTTGATTTACAATAACGAATATCTTTCATACTAAATTATCATCTTATCATATATTTATATCAATAAAAATTTAAATATTTCATTTCTTTTTCACTTCAAATCATTTTAAATCACAATGTTTTTATTTTTCAAATCTTTTTCAAAGATAAATAAATTCGTTCAGATGAAACTAATTAAATTTTATTTTCAAATATAAAAACAATTTTATTAAATAAATTTTAAATCAAATTCAAACTACGATTAAATTAATTCAAATCATTTTTATTTTATTTTATTTTATCCTCACTCTCTCAACATACTAATTCAACAAAGCAAACTCTCACATATACATTTTTATACAAATTATCGTTTTTATTTTATTACATTTTAAAATAACACTTTTTTTATTCACATTTATTCATCCATTTCATTCAAATATAAACAAAATCATTTTTCTTTTAGAAGAATCAATTCTTGTCAATCATATTAATACTAACACAAAATGGAAACAGCATGGAATTACTGTTGCTGGAGGTGATGAAGATGGCAATCAATTAAATCAACTCTCTCGTCCTTGTGGTATCTATGTTGATGATGATCATCGAACTATTTATATTGCTGATTGTTGGAATCATCGTATTGTTGAATGGAAATACGGAGCAGAGAATGGTCAACTTGTTGCAGGTGAAAATGGACAAGGAAATCGAAGTGACCAATTGAATTTTCCAAGAGATGTGATTGTTGATAAAATGAATAATTCTCTTATCATTTGTGATGGATTTAACAGACGAGTGGTACGATGGTCTCGTCAACATGGTGAAAATGGAGAAACAATCATTTCTGATATTGATTGCTCTCGTCTAACAATGGACAAAAATGGAGATCTTTATGTCTCTGATTGGAAGAAGAATGAAGTGAGACGATGGAAACAAGGAGAGAGAGAAGGAACAATAGTAGCAGGTGGAAATGGACAAGGAAATCATCTCAATCAACTCCATTATCCTACTCATATCTTTGTTGATGAAGATCATTCAGTTTATGTATCGGATTGTTATAATCATCGTGTAATGAAATGGATGAAAGGTGCAAAAGAAGGGATTGTTGTTGCTGGTGGAAAAGGTAAAGGGAATAGTTTGACACAATTATCTTATCTTCAAGGAGTGACCGTCGATCATTTGGGTAATGTGTATGTGGCTGACTCCTCCAATCATCGAATAATGCGTTGGTGTGAAGGATCGTGCGAAGGTGGTATTGTTGTTGATGGAAATGGAAAAGAAGAACAATCAAATCAGTTGAATTATCCCAAAGGTTTATCATTCGATGTTCAAGGTAATCTCTATGTTGTCGATTGTGATAATCATCGAATACAAAAATTTGAAATTGATTCGCATTAAATTTGTAGAGGTGAATGATGAAATGAATAATTAAATTATTTTGTGAAAATATTTTTGTTTATTTTTCTTGAAAACTAAATAAATATATTTTATATTTATTTTATTAGATCTATTATGTTGATAATAATGATAATAAAATATTTGTTATTCTAATTTTGAATTTATTAAATCTAATAAGAGTGGGGGGGGGGGTGTTAGTGAAGATTCATTTCTTCTTTATCGACAACCACATCCTCAAGTTTAAAAAAGGACAGGATTTTTGTACTGTAACACTGTCTATTCTTTCATTGGACAACAGAAAGAAAGCTGAAAGGCAATGATGTGACAAAATCGTTCTTATCTGTAATAAAACACATGTTCGTTGTGGAATGAAAAGGATGCCTGCAGAGGACACTTTTCTCTTATGTTATCAACAACAATACTTCTCATTCTTTTCTCTTTTCTCTTTATGCTTTCATTTCAATAACCAACGAACATCAAGGCATAACACTGTTGCTCTTGACACTTTATTATTAATATAAAAGGTATGAATGCAAGTATTACTTTGTAAAAAAATCAAGACATATATTTGTCTTCAGACGGTGATTGCTAGTAGTGTTCTTTATCTCCAAAGTATGAAAGCAATCTCACCTATATCACTTTTTAACTAGAAAGACAGTTTATATATTACCGATCTAATACATACATCCATTCTTTCTTGGACATCCATCGTCTTTGAACAGTATTTCTTGATGATTATCATGAGACTATTTGTATTTCGTTTACGATATGTCAAATCTTGAAATTCAGAGGCGGTATAATATGTAGGTCGAGTAAAATCTGAGCTCTAATCACGCTGAAAGTACTAAATACCTTTTTCCTACTTGATCTCATCGATTAAAAAGTCGTTAAATTAAAAGTAAAGGATTTTTTAGATTTGAATAATAAATTATGATGAACCACATCGATCATATTATTCTCAATACTCGAAATCGGCTTGATCAGGTAGCAGCATATTTTCAACGTATGGGCTTTATTATCACTCCGCGCGGCTATCATTCAGTTGGTACAGTTAATCACACTATAGTTTTTAAAACTGATTATTTGGAATTGTTCGGGTATACAGAGGACACGCCATCCGAAAAGCGTCTGAGATTGGAACAATTACCTACAGGATTAATAACCATGACGATAAAAGCACATGATGCCGATGAAGTGCAAGCTACGCTCATGGCACGTGGTTTATCAACTATACCAATATTGGATGTATCGCGTCCAGTTCATTATAATGATGACCTGACTGCAAATGCCTCATTTCGTGTAACCCGCATGGAATCTGCTCCCGTTCCTGGTACTGGTGTTAGCTACTGTCAACATTTCAATCCAGAGCTTGTTTGGCGTCCCGAATGGCAGGCACATCCCAACAGTTGCGTTGCTATGACTAAACTTTATATCAATGTAAGTGATCTGCACGCTGCAGCTCAAGTATATCTACGTGCTTTGGATATTGATAAACTAGTTGAGACCGAACCAAATCGTTACATCCTTCATTTGCCAAGTTTTGAAATCATATTGACTGCTGGAAATACTGAACCATTAGGTATATACAAATTAACATTCGGTGTCAATTGCATGGACAAACTCGTCGCTGAGCTTACAAAAGGCGGTATAGAATACCATAAAGAAAATGAACGTATTGTGGCTGATACTCTGTCACATATTGGTTGTGTATTAGAATTCGAGCCTATATCTTAGCCTACGTTACTCCTTATGCATCAGTCCAAGCAACACACGATCGAGACTATTTCATTGACTTCCTTGGATTTAGTTAACTTTTATATAACTTATAAGAGCCAATATCCGATCAGTTTTAATACATATCGTTTAAGTAAAATTGAAATCTTGATTTAATGTTTGACTTTTGTACCAAGTTTCTAGAATTATTACGCCTCATACTGTCAGCAATGCAACCTAAAATCTTTAAGGGTGGGTGTGGCTTCTTTGTTGATAGATATTCGCATCCATATTACAGTGCGATATATGACTGTGGGTGTGAGAGATAGATACCATGTTTATCCTCCCTTGCAAAGTCTATATCTACGCACCCACACATTAATTCTCAAGCTTATGCATCATATCGTTATGAGAAACTCATAAAACCCAAATCCTTTTGATATTCTCCATCTTGAAATTGCATATATACGAGTAATCAACAGAATTTTATTTACCTGTAGAAATTCTCATGCAAATTTGCCTTTACGCCTACACAAGACAGTAAAATTGTTTTTATTCACTGCTCAAGGAAAAGCTGTTAGAATCATAGATCCTCCTGGAGCTTTTGCATTCGAGTGAAAAGATGTTTTGTATGATTCTTACAGTTGACAGCTGACAACAGTCGATATTTCTTTGTTCGTGGTGGGATAGCAACGTTTACGAGATACATTTGCTAGTGGCATGTTTAATAAAATAACGTGCTTATGACAATCTATACAGAATAGATAATTATATTGGTACTGTTTGTTATTGACACAAGATCATTCTATAATATTGTCTTTTCATTTGGAATTTTATTTTTCAATAAAATAATATCGTTTTTATCTCCATCTATTGCACGAGTACCATGATAAATAATTTTATCGAAGAATTTAATAAATAACTTATTATTCATACAATCTGTTTAATAAAAATATATATGAAAAGTTATTAATCATGTTATTTAAATAGACATTGGATAACTGAAAACTATTACAATATCGTCTCATTATTATTTATACAAACTTCAGAGAAATATGGATTATTCGTCGTATGTTTTATTGAATTTTGGGATAAAATCGTGTCTGATACACAAGAAAGAAACGCGTTGAGACGCTGTCAATATTTATTTTTTGATTACGTTTCAACACATAGATTTTGCGTGCCGTGCTACATAAAAAAGAAAAGAAAAAAAGAACAATTGTAACACACATTTAGTCACGATGTCTGTGTTGTATTTTTTTCTTCTTTGCACATTATTCTTTTCTTCTTCATACATACTACGGCTTCGAAAAATAATTTCCTAGTGAGCATATATAATACTTTTCAGCTGAAAATAATTAATTTTTATTTACTTTTGAATAAGACAGATTTTTTTTTATAGATATGAGCGGATTAATACACTGTCAATTTAAACATATACCATCGAAGAGAGATGCTGAACAACTTGCTTCCAATATTGAAACGTATGTATTATTATTTGATAGTTTTTTTTCTATTTGAAAATATCCATTTCATATTAGTTTTGTACGTCCAAAAACCTTTGATAAGGAAGGTATAAAAAAGTGTGGAGAAAATGGAAATGATGAAATTGAATTTACATTGACACGTGAAGAGGCTAATAAAGTTCGTGAAAAATTTAAACAAGTATTACCAAATGAAAATTCATCTGTCTGGTTTACCATTCTCTCGAATCCTCTTGATTCACTTATGTCACATTCATTAGAAACAACTACGGCTGATGTTTACCAGCAAGGAACACCATTTTCTGCATCATGTCAATTTGGTTCACTTCGATCATATAATCAATTTTATTCACATAATTCATTCAATGGTAAAGTTGTTAAACTTTCGTTTATACCATCAACAAAGCCAGATACTTTACATATTGAATTTGATGATATACGTATAGTTATTCCATTTGTTTCGATTCAGAAAAAAAATGTATTAGTTAATAAAGATAATGCAGAAGATGGAATTTATGTTTTACTTCCACTTAAATATGCGCCGAATGTTTTCAAAATGGAACCGATCAAAGGTGAAGATAAAACCACTAAAAACTCAAATAAGAAACCAGTTCGGTATGATTATTACATTTAGATTTTTTTTTGTTGTTACTTAATTATTTCTTTTTTCATTTCTTTTAGAATATGTGCTGGTCAACGAAATATTGACTCTATCAAAGATATTGAACTATGTTCTGATTTGGTATTTTATTTTGTACCACCAAAAGAAAGAGCTTGGAAGTTTCTTTCTTATTTTTTATTCGGTCAATCCGAACAAAATCATATTAATTTTTCGACTTTCAAAATATCGGACTGGTCAACAGAAAATAATAAAAAACAAAGACCTGACCCATTTAATTTTGGAAATGCATCATTTCAAGATCGTTATGCTTTACAAATGCTTATTTCACTTGGATTTGTATTTCGAGATAAATGGGCTCAATTGACTGACCAAGTATTAAATTGGAATAAATGGAATCTCGACGAACGTTATACTTTATGTTGTTATGCAGTTGAACAATTATGTAACGATCATGGATATGATTTAACACGAACTGCAAGAGATTATAATGAAACAAGAAGAAGAAGAGCAGTTAGTAATATGGACGAACAGGCAATATTAGTTGGAAACAGAGAACGACTTAAAGTTGCTACTTGTACATTAACACCATTAAAAATTATCTTTCAACCACTTGAGGTTACAATGGGAAGTCGAGCTTTAAGAAATTCTAAGTAATTTTATTTTGATCATTCGTTTTTTTTCACTGATATTAATACTAAGAATTTCTATGTAGATTTGGTGGCGCAGAACGATTTCTTCTTGTGCATTTTCGTGACGAAGATAATCGAAGATTACGTGTTTCCAATTCAAGTATCAAGCATAGATTAAAAAACGCAATGCTTAATGGAATTGAATTATGGAAGAAAACGTTTAAATATATAGGTGCAAGCACAGGTCAAATGAAAGAAATGGGATTTTGGTTTATTGATCTACCTCCGGATTTGAAAGATATGAAAGACGCACGTGATCTATTAGGAAAGTTTGATAATATAAAAAATATTGCTACATATATTGCTCGTGTTGGTCAATACTTTTCCACCACATGGCCTATTGGTGTAAGTATATTTTGTACAAAATACTTCGTTATATATTTATATATATAATGTTATTTTGTAGATTAAGTTGGTTAAAGTAGCAAACAAAAGTGATATACGTTCAAATGATGAAGCATATTATGTTTATGAAGAGAACGATATTAAGAGAAACGATGGCAAAGGAATTGAATATTGTTTTACGGATGGTATTGGTAAAATATCATGGGGTTTAGCTGGACGTGTAGCTCAACAAATGAATATTCCCTTATACAGCAAAGTTTGTTTAAAAGAATTAAATTTCTTATCTATTGCTTGCTGATTTTAGGAAGATATTCCATCAGCGTATCAAATACGCGTCGCTGGCTGTAAAGGTATGGTGGCTATTGATCCAGAATCGACATTGAATGACTATTATATTTCTGTACGTGGTTCAATGATAAAATTTCCTAGTGATGATTGGAATCTAGAAATATGTGAATTCGCTCGACCTAGTAATCTATACATATTTCTGATTTGTTAATTGTTTTTTAAACATTCAATTATTTAGTGACATTAACATTAAACAATCAAGTAATTCGTCTTCTGAGTGATTTAGGAAATCATGATGATGTATTTATTGCTTTTCAAAATCGAGGATTTACTCAATGGGAAGTGCCTGAAGATCAACAACCGAGTGCGATCGATATCGCAGTACAGAAAAATGCGTCTTATTCATTATCGTAAATAAATAATTTTTTTATCTAGAAAAATAAAACATAATAATTTAACTGAACTATTTCTTATAGAAAAGATAATTTAATTACAAATCGTATACCTATTCCGCCAGAAGACGGTCGAAATTTATTTGGTATAGCAGACGAAACTGGTGAACTGAAATATGGTGAATGTTTTATACAATGCTCTTCATTAGATGCAGCAAACAATGGTCAACGAAAATTTCGCGTGATTACTGGTAAGTTGCATTGATAACCAATTGATTTTTTCAATATGATGATTTCTTTTGAGGCTCCGTCCTCGTTACAAAAAATCCATGTCTATGGCCCGGCGATTTTCGCCAATTACGAGCTGTTCGTAATCGTAAATTAGAAGAATGTATGCGTGATGTTATCGTATTTCCAATTAATGGCCATCGTCCACATTCAAATGAAATAGCTGGCTCTGATTTAGATGGTGATCAATATTGGGTTTATTGGGGTGATCGTTTAAGAATAGAACAGAATGTTGAACCTTTATCATATGAAGGAGCAAAAAAAACAGAAGTATCATTAATTACCCAAGAGATCATTGTTAATCATATTGTTGAATCATTTGGAGCTGGTATCATTTTGGGTATGATTGCAAATACTCATACTGTTGTCGCAGACCAACACAAAGAACATTCGTTCTCTAAACCTTGTAAAAAATTAGCTGAATTGTTTGCACTTGCTGTTGATTCCCCTAAAACCGGGAAATTTGTTGATAAGGCGGAAATTCGACCATTTCAAGCAGAATATTGTAAAAGTTGGCCAAAATATATGAGAAAATTTGGTGAACCGTCATACAAATCAATAAGTGTTCTAGAAAAACTTTTTTCAAATGCTGTAGAAGAATATTATAAATGGCACGAAAAACCAGTGATTAATACATTTCCACAAAAAATGGGAGCTATTAAAGGTGCAACAACAAGAGAAATTCAAGATCATAAGTTTAAAAAATGGCTTGATGGAGAGACTTATAAAGAAACTGTGAATTCAAAGAAGCCTCAAGGGAAACTAGTTAAAGAACCTGGTAATAATGAATCACCAGATACTAGTTTATTTACTACACCGTGAGACTTTTTGATGTTTTTATTTGTATAATCGTTTATTCTTAAACTTATCTTAGGAAAAAAACTACCAAACGTTCTACAACAGCAACAACAGATAATTTACAATCAGAAACGAAAAAACTCGTTAATAAATTATCGGAAGATACACCAAATCGGCCAGAAACACCAGTAAAACCAAAATCTACAACAAATCGAAAAGCAAAAAACACTTCTGAGTACATTTATCTTCATCTTTTACTTTAACATTCAGATCTACCTAATTCTTATTCATTTTTTAGTGAAGAAAAGCCTAATATACTAATAAATTCTGACGTTTCAGCATCTGTTGCTTCATCACTGACCTCATCTTTAACATCCCTGAATAGCGATTCGTGTCAACCCGATTTTCTCATGGCTGTTGATACAAAAACTTCAACTCTAAGTGTTATACAATTTTCCCCCGTCGCTGGAGCTTCTACGTACACAGTTAATCTAAATAAAGAAACAACAAACACTCCTGATCGAGACGTGATAGTAGGTAAATTGATGTCCTATATAGAAAAACAAGCTGTTTTCAAGAAAAAATCATCTCCGTACAATGAAGCAATCCATGGATCACTTTATTTAATGGTCTTCTATGGTGATATAAATTTTGTTGAACAAAATCCAATGCCTCAGAAACTTGGTGTATTAGAAAAGCTTATTGAAGAAAAAGATGATCAATTTATTGATTTTAAACATGCCGATATCAATCGTTTACGCATCCAAAGAGTGAGTTCATGATAAATATTATTAATACCATCAATATATTTTTTTCTCCTCTTTATGATTTATTTAGGTATCATCGTCAACAACAATGAAAAATAAAATAGATTATGAATTTGATTTTCGTTTAACTTTAACTTCGTCAGAATATTACACATTGTTATATGATAAAAACAAAACTCTGCAACAAATACGTCTCTATCGTATATGGTCGAAATGTTATGTACGTCAACCAGGTTTTAATATGGATAGTTTATATGAAATTCGTTCTGTCATAACACACAATACAGGCTCATCGGAATTTAATAGAATTGTTGATTTAGTCTTACGACCTCAATCAACTGGATTATTCGATGGTCGTAGACCAAATATTAAAATAAATCGTAGTCTTCTTCATTCGTCAGTCGTACCAATCAGTCTCAAAGTTATTGAAGAAGATCAAGAAACTCGAATATATTCATTGACATCTGAAGCTTTCTATCGAAAGGTAAAATATGTATCAATAGATGAACTACAAGATAAACCGAAAATATCCTCAACCATGGAATATCATGTCTCACCGATTAGTAAGGACCAAGACATGTTGAAACAAGTCTGTGACTTTGCTTTGTTACCGACAGAGGAATAAATTTTTTTTAAATCTTTGAGCTCAAATATCAACAACCATCAGTATCATGATTAATTCATAATTTACAAACTTGTTTTTTATATCATTTTTTATATCATAACAGAAAACGCTTTCTGCCTATTAAAGATTTTTTTAAATATATGATTTTCACTAATGAAAACAAAACATAATAGTTGAAAAATAAATCCTTGAGGGCGTGAGTGAAATGTTCATCTCTTACTATGACCTACTCTTTATAGATGATATCGAAAGTACTGCGTTTTTCAAATCTTCAGCAAAATGAATTGTTTTATTTTATAATTCTTGTGAAGTTAACTGTTTTTTGTTCTAAATAAATCGTACTTTAACACTATATTCATTAATCCTAACATTTAATACAATATAGGTTCAATAGATATAAGAATTTTTCACCTTCAAAGATTTGTATAACATCAGTCATTGCTTTAGTTCTTAGAAATCATTCTGATTTCATGAAATATCAAGCTACATGAGATGTAAGAAGAACATTATCCAATTGAATTAATTCTTCGTCGATGTCAGGTTCATTTTCAAGAACATCAAATTCAGCATATGAGATCTGACTACTTTTCAATAGTGAAATCAAAGCTTTTGTATCGACAAGACTGTCTCGACTAACACTAACTAGAATTGGTCGTCGTCTCATTTAAGTTATCGGATCTGATGAAATAATATCACTTTGTTCAAAGATTTCTTTTAATGAGCTATTATTATTCCAACTTTAATATAATTTTCTTTTTTCTTATTTAACTTAACAGAACACAAAACGTCGCATTATATTTGGAAAATATACTTTCGGTATATGACATGGCAAAAATAATTACAGAATTCTCAGTCGACCGTCACTTATTGAAATTTGAGAATCTGGCCAGTATATTATTTTGAACTGCACTTTATTTTACAATAATATCGAAGATAATACTTAATAAACTTTGAATTTATACAATAGAATTACAAAAAATATAAAATATGTTCTTCATAATTTATGTTATTGCTACTATATCAGTATTTGGTCTTCGATTGAATTTTTTCATCACAATTGTTTTAATTGGATCAGTAAATTGAAATAGAGCAATCATAATAAATAGTAGTGAAACATCAACAAATGAAAAGGCAATACGAATAGAATATTTTGGTGGTTGATTAATAAATCCCATAAGAAGAAAGATTGTATAAGGTATACCAAGTGTTAATTCTATTGATACAAGTATAACTATTCGTTTAACCATTTGCAATTCTCTTTTTGCACGAGATAAAATATTAGCTGGTGTTACACGTCTATTAATCTCTTTGACATATCGAATCAATTTAAAATAAATAAATATTATACCATTCATAGGTATTAAATATATACAAACTATATTATAGATCGATATAAAAGAAAGATGAAGTGGTAATTCACATAACTGATCGTCGATGTAGTATTGTATTTCACTAGTAAGCATGTGTGGAATAGTACAAACAAAGGCAAATATCCATGATAAACCGATGAGAAAAATTTGAAGTCGTTTTGATTGCCATAATAAACGAGATGGGTAAACAGCAGTCATATAACGATAGTTTGCTTGTAATAAATAAGAATAAAATTGTCCGGCACAGAAAACATAACCAATGTAAGATCGAAAAATACAAAATGAATCTTGATATTGAATGTGTCTAAGATCATTTAGAAGTTCAACGATAGTTATCGAAAACATACGACTTGCTAATAGAAGTTCACTAAAACATGAGTTGACAATTAGTATCATAGAAACTGTGTGACATGTTTTATGTATTGTGGCAAGATATATAAGTATTGCAGCTAGTATTATTACGAAAGTAAGACATATGATATTGATAATACCAAGAGGAATAAACCAAAACTGATTATCTATGATTGTTGAGTTCATATCTTTTTTTGATATAAAAAACAGGAAAGTTCTTCAGTGTATTTTCGAAAGATAGAAAAAACAACAATATATTTTTTTGCAAGCTTCAATGAATGACAGTAATTAGACATGCTTTAGTTTTTACATTAATTATATAAAAGACTTTCTGAAGTTTAAAATATTCTGCATGAATAAAAAATTTGACTTCTTTTTTGAGAAATGATATAAATATAATACTTTCGGAAGATAGAATTATATTTTATTAGGATTCATTAATGAAGCGCATTAGGTAGATGGAAGCATCAATTATTAAATTATTTATTGATGGAAATGAAAAGTAGAATATTTTTCTTTTCTCTACTATTGATAGTGGGTTAGTAAGACGGTGATAGCTGTTGGACATGATCTTTGCTCATCTTATTTGAGAGTGTAAATGTTAAATAGCAGGAACATAAAATGATTGATAACAATACTAACACAACGAATAAGGATGAACATAATCAACACAAAGATATATCGGATCAACAGAAAGGGGAAATATCAACTATATATAAACATCAAAAAGAAATAAATAGAACCACTCACTCAGTACCCCTTCAAATAATCTCTAATAATGTTCCTAAACAGTATTTATCAAAGTTAAATTAAAATTAAGTTTTATAAATGATATCAATGCATGCGTACTCTTCTCTCTTTATCTATATTTACGTATCGGTTGATTAAGCGCTATAAATATATTTTGTATTAATTATTTTTGTATACACCATATGATATGACGAACAGAAATATCTGTTCTATAAAAAGTGTAATGAAGAAATTAAATTTTTAATATTGAAAACAGTAATTATTAGTAAGAATATTTCATAAAATGAGCAGTCAGTCTATTCTGAAATGATCAACATCGTAGAACAGAATGGGTGAGTGAGAGTGTCAGTAATGTATTCATCTCACACCCTCAAGATGTAAAACAAAACAGAATAGAAAACCGTATATTATACAGTTCGATATGTGTTCAGTTCCTCTTTCGAATAGTAGAAATCAATCTTGCTTGAAAAATATGGGTACTCATGTAGTTATAACTTATTCTAAGAAAGGTTATTATGACATCTTTTGAATCGTAATGATATAGCACAAGAAAATATTCTAAAAGGAAATCAGGTGATGACGCCACTACTTTTGATACGATCTAAGTAAGTATAATTCTTGTTTTTTCTGCATAAGACAGAGAGAGATAATTGCATTGTCGACAAGTCAAAAGGGAAAAAAAGAGAAGATAACCATCTTGAGGGGAGATGGTAGATAATAATCTTGTTCCTGTCTTTGCAGAAAAAAATGATGCACCTTTGCTCTTTGTATTTTGCACAGAAAATTCACTTAAAGAGGTTTTTATGTAGCTGATAATGCATAAGTAAGCATGTGGGTGGGAACAGCATATTTATATCCCATTCAAATTCCCACCCACACTCCGCTTCTACATTTGCCTCAACATCGTGAATTTGAATATCATTTGTTCACGATTTTACTACTGCATCTATACGGCATTACTCACATTGAACAAATGTAATGTTATGGGAGACCTACTTGATGAATTATGTACTATTCAAGTCAATATTAAAAACGAAAAACACAATGAAACAAATATCTGATTAATACTGAAAAATCTAACAGAACAGATATCTTATTAATAATAAGGAACCTAGTGGAAGCAAGATTCTACTTTCTACCCGTATCCCACAAGTCCTTTAGTTATAAATTAACTGTCTTCTTTCTGTTAAGATCTTGATGGTTCAACTTTACTAAAGTACATAGCAATAAACAACATAAACATATACCACAAACTACTGTCTCTCAATCTACGGAACATATTACATTTATTCATATTTTCGACATCAACAGATAAGCAGTATAATAATCATCTACATTTATTTAAACTGAATCAACTATTTAATACTAATAATAGCAATGTATTCCGAGAATAATTACCTTCACCTATAAATCTTTCACAATAGTATCTAAACTGACATCGGACTTTTGACCAGTTGATCTTGCTATTGAACGCATTACGAAATACTGTAAAATATAGAATAAGTAAGACAGCTAACATTATCTTTCTTTCCAACAAACTGAAGTTGATCAGCAAAATAACCCGAACTGATGATTTACTTATTCTACTACAGTCGTATTATTCTTCTGATTTTCTTCTTAAAGCCCCATTTCTTTCCTTCCATTTTAGTTTTATTTTCACTTTTCCTTCATTCGAGCAGCTTTGATGGGTGCTTAAATATAAATAGATAAATAAGATAAAACGTGTCGACAAGATAAATTCTGTATCTAATTAAATATTTTAGAAGCACATCGTAAAATAAAAATCAATATTCTGCATAAAACTCGATTACTGAAAAGCAAAAGTACACATTACAAGACTAAAATTATCCATTTGCTACAAGATAGGTAAATACGTTCCTGATGGATTCACAACCACACACTTCCTTAGTATATCACCCTTTTATTTTTTAGTGCATCACGGAGATATTCTTTTCCTTTAATTCCCATTACGTTGTTCGAGAGATTCAGTGCGATGAGTGTCTATATGAGAAAGTACAAATAGTTATGCAAAATAAGTGAAGAGTAAATGATTAATACTGTGTTAATTCGTAGTGCATTACCGAGATGTTGTGCTCCGTCAGCTCCGATAGCATTACTCTCGAGATTCAATGCCATGAGTGTCTGTATGAGCAAGTACAAGTAGTTATGTGAAAGAGATGAAGAGTGAATGATTAATACTGTGTTAATTCGTAGTGCATCACCGAGATGTTGTGCTCCGTCAGCTCCAATTTTGTTACTTTGGAGATCCAATGTGATTAGTGTTTATAAGAAAAATTACAAAAAGTTATGTGAAATAGATGAAGAACGAATGAATATTACAGTGTTATTTCGTAGTGCACTACCGAGATGTTGTGCTCCGTCAGCTCCGATATCGTTACACTCGAGATTCAATGTCATGAGTGTCTGTACGAGAAAGTACAGCTAGTTATGTGAAATAGACGAAGAACGAATGAATATTACAGTGTTGTTTCGTAGTGCGTCACCAAGATGTTGTGCACCGTCAGCTCCGATTTTGTTGTGTTGGAGAAGCAATGTGGTTAGTGTCTGTATGAGAGAGAATAAACAGTTATGTGAAATAGATGAAGAGTGACTGAATATTACTTTATTATTTCGTAGTGCATAGCCAATATGTTGTGCTCCTTTCTCTCTGATTCCGTTGTTGCCGAGATTCAGTGTGGTGAGCGTCTATATGAAAGAAGGTAAACAATTATGTGAAATAAGTGCAGAGTAAATGTGAGTATTACTTTATTATTTCGTAGTGCATTACCGAGATGTTGTACTCCTTCATCTCTGATTCCGTTATGCCGGAGAGTCAGTGTGGTGAGTGCCTGTATGGTAGAGGATAAATATTTATGTGAAATAGGTGAAGAATGAATAAGTATTACTTTGTTTTTTCGTAGTGCATCACCGAGATGTTGTGCTCCTTCAGCTCCAATGTAGTTCCAGGAGAGCTTCAGTGTGATGAGTGTCTATATGACAGAGTACACATAGTGATGTGAAATAGATGAAGAGTGAATGAGTATTACAGTGTTGTTTCGTAGTCCATTAGCAAGATGTTGTACTCCTTCAGCTCCAATTCCGTTGTGACTGAGATTCAGTATCATGAGTGTCTATATGAGAAAGTACAAATAGTTATGTGAAATAGGTGAAGAATGAATAAGTATAACTGTGTTATTTCGTAGTGCATCACCGAGCTGTTGTGCTCCTTGATCTCTGATTAACTTGTATTGGAAATCCAGTGTGGTGAGTGTCTAGGTGAAAGAGGGTAAATAGTTATGTAAAAAAGGTAAACAGTGAAAGAATATTAGTGTATTATTTGGTAGTCCATTATCGAGATGTTCTGCTCCTTAGTCTTTGATTTCTTTATACGGGAGACGCAGGTTGGTGAGCGGTGACGTGCGGTTTTGGAGATAGGTATGAGAGAGATTTTAGAACGATGTTGATGTTACATAGCGTTGCACATCGGTGTTTTGAAGAAATGGATTTGGGATAATGTAGATTCTATGATATTTTCTACTGATTCCGAGTAACTGGAGGGTGTGGGTGTGGGTGTCATATTAAAGTCAATGTAATACCCACAAGCACACCGACACCCATATCAGTTAGCAATCATGTCAGTTGGTACCCACCTAAGAGGACAACCAACTGACATGGTAGCCATCTGCCTTAGAAGTCGTCTCACTTGGAGATTAACTGATTTGGCATCATAGACTAATCATCCAAAACACACTTGTTGCCTATAGGATCGATTCAGTGAATTTCATTTTCACCGAACTTCTTTTGGAGAAAATTAGTTTTCGGCGAAAGTAGACTAAACCACGGTGAAAAAAAACTTGAAGATTGATGAGCATTAGTTGGGTATAATAAAAGCCTTCCCTTATATCGATCGTAGCTGTCAATAATTTGGTTGATTCGTTGGCACACATTTCGCATAGAAAACAGCAGAGTCCAATCACTATGATGGTCAAAAATTCGGTAGACAAGCTCTACCGGTAATATAATCAAACTTGTCATGATTTTGTTTATCTCCGATAGAAATTGTTAAAATGTATGTTGTGTTATTGCTTTTACTTCTTTTTTTGAAATGCGTATTTGCTTCACGTGTGTCGTATTTTTCTATTGATGGTGCAACTACGTGTTCGAAGAAAGAAAGGTAGAAGAAAAAGGCAACGAAAAAATGTCTTTCTTGTACAAACAGGAAAAGGTAACGTCTTGATTGATTGAAGTTTAGGGATACGATGGTGCATGAGAAATGTGATACTTCTGACCACAAGTAAGGGTGTGGATGTGGGTGTGGATGTATCTTGTCTCCTTACATAGACACTCACCCACCCTTACTTCTTAACGTTGAAAATATGTCGTTAGGCTCTTATTCTGCATGAAGACTGAATAATATTGTATTTGCATATTCATCGTATATGCCATATCATTTTTCTAACAAAACAATATTTATTAAATTTATTTATTTATTATATTTTTCTCCATTAACATGATTTTTGTAATAATATTTAGAAACATTCCGTCATGCATCTTTAGGGTGTGGGTGTGAATATGGCTAAATAAAAGATGAATTCACACCCACACCCCCAAGATATTGTCCATACCAAACTATACAAAGTCGAACAGAAATACTTTCCTACAACGAACAGAAGAGAACTTCCGATACATGTGGGAAGAACATATAAATTACTTTGAAGGATATATGCTTCAACGATTTGTATACTCTCAATCAGAAGTCCAAAATACTTCGAAAAACATCGATGAGTTTACTTATTCATCTTACAGACCATCTGTGGTAACTATCAATTTTCTTAACGAGGAATGCATAGTTTTCAAGAAAATGGTAAATATCCCAAACAGATATAGCGCTGATTTCTTTTTCTCAAATTGAAGACTGTTTCTAACAGAAATGAACTATTTATATTTATATTATTTGTTTCCTTTTCCGATGGTAGCATGAGACGACGTGAAAAGTTTAATTATTTATTTTTAATCCATTTCTTTTTACTATATATGACTTTCTATAGGGCCGACAATTTCCTCATGCATTGTTGTGTTCTTTTACTCTTTTATTTACTGGTGAAGATTAGCCGATTAGCTGTTTTAATGTCTTTTGTTGTGACAGTGTATTGTTTTTTTGAACGTTTTTCTCCTGCCTTAACTCAAATTAAGCGTTGAGTGAGTTTTACTGAATAAATATAGTTTTGAATTTTTAGTTTTGTTTTTAATACGTCGTGCCATCCACTAAGTATGTTTGACTAATGTGTTGACCGACTTTTATTGACGAAACAGACTTCTGATTATTATTTTATTTTCACAATCTATGTCATGGTTTGAGAATAAGCCGATTCATCTTTTCAGTAGCTTTTACAATTAACAAGCACTTCTGTCATTTTCTTCTTTGAAATAATCTGATTTATGTCGTTAGGATTACTCTTACTGATGAAATACACTGCTGAATGTTTGTCATGTTTGTTAACTGCACTTAATTAATCAAAACTGTAGGTAAAACACTGTGCACAACTTCTATCAGTAACACATAGGATTTGAAATTCTCAACTTGCACAAGTGTATCTATTTTATTCGAATAACTTCTATGTATACGATATACTTCTTTCGTCTTCCTTTTATTAACAAGTGTTGTTATCGGATTATTCTTTAACTAATTTTTCTTATCTAAATATAGATCTAATCACAACCGTTTATATAATAATATAAATACCCCAAGAAATTTCACCATAAATTTGAAAAATAAAATATAAAGAAAGAAAATATTAAAGATCGTCACCTGGAGATCCGTCTTGCATTCTATCTAATAAAGTATATTTATATCGACAAATATTAATAATATGTCTCTCTTTCCATGAGGATAATATTATCTAAATTTAGAGATTTATGGTAAGATACAAGAGTTATTTTTTTCCCTAGTATACCAAACCGATCAGTACTTCTATCATATATGTTCAAATCTACGTTATTGTGTTTTTTTATCAAGATTTTGTCATTGTTGTACTTCTATTTTTATTTTATAATCAATTTCCTTCTGTTCTTTTTTTGTCTCTTTTCATTTTTCTCCTGCAATATGAGATTAAGACTTACGACAGATAATTACCTTTTGAAATGTGCAGCAACTTACTAAATAGCTCTTCTTTTTCTATACTCATGAGTATGAAATTCTCCTTACATTATTTTCTCTGCACAGATAAGGATGTTCTGAAAAGAAGCCATGTGATATCATTTGTATTATATTCACTATTATCTTTAATGATCGATTTCTCAGCATATTTGTCTTAATATAGACTTTTTCTAGCATATGAATCGTGATCATTAAATGAGTTTTTTTATTCTTTTATCTTTTGACAAAAAAACGCTTTAACTAAGATAAAGAAGACACACTCATGATATAGTGAATTCGATTTATAACACAAATGCACTTTCATAAGTTGTTGATCATTTATTACAAACACAGTAAATGACGTATTTGTTGAAAGGTTAACAACATATTAAATGTTCTTTTTAACTTATCAGTCTTTATAAATGCGATAAATAACGTCTTTACTGGAGGTTAGCAATATATTAAAAGTTTTTTTTCTAAATTTATCATACATTAGAAACGCGATGAATGACGTCTTTACTGGAGGTTAGTAACATATTAAAAGTTTTGTTTTTAATTTATCATTTTCTATAAATGCGACGGATGTCGAATAGATATAGCACTTTATTTTTTATTTTGTCGACGCTTTATAGACTGTGGAGAGTCTTGTGAGTATTACACATACATTTAAGACAGTTATAAGCATAGAAGAGAAAATTCTCTGTAATTTTAGAATTTGCAGTATAAATATAAGATCAAACGACACTAGTATGAAGTGTTAAACGAAAAAGTAAGTGTGTCGTTTGTCTTTCGCTAAAGAAATAAATATACTGTTTTTGTCGTGACTCGTGAAAGATTATACTTGTTTGTTGAAGTTAGTTCTGGTTCTTAAAAACAATTTTCCTCAATGTTTCTCATATGAAATCTGTCATGAACTCCTACCAATTCCTAAGATTATAACATGGTGTAATACATCAATCGATTTAACCAATTATATCGCGCAACTACAGTCATGCTGTGACTTTTCAGTAACATAACTAGTTTGTACATATACCTAGTATAACACTTCAATATAGTTATAACACAGCAAAATTATTTCAGATGTTGTTTTCCAAACGGATAATAAAGATTTTACTTGACTTGCTTTCCTAACTCACATGAACTTCATCTTTTGCTTTCAGTCATGCGTAACGTATAGGTTTTCCCTGAAATTTCATATAGTAAATGATAAAGAGCAAAAATAACTTTTATTTTATTATTTTTAAAACATGACTGCTATTGTTTTTGTTCGCGCTCCGTCTATATTATAAGCCGAACTACTTAGTTATTCGAAAAACTAGAAAATCAATTGTCATAGATTTGGAAAGTTGGATAGTATGACACGAATAAATATTCTAACTTTATATCTTGTACATTGTGCATAAAGAACAAATTTGGCTGACTGAGTCATTAATTCATTCTCCATCTTCTCTTTTCAGATACTATCAAATACACATAATAGTTTCAATGGCAATCTCTAATATTGTTCAATCTTGGCTCTTTCAAGGTTTTCAAATTCCATCTATTCTATTCGGTATCTTTACTCTCTATCACTTACTCATGGATCGAGCACTTCGAAATGCACTTCACAACCATGTTATTATTGCCATGGTCTCTGTTGGTCTTATCTTGCAATTTTTCGATATTACGGCGCTCGCTTACCTATTACGTACCGGCACTGTATTAGTATCCACAAGAACCTTTTGTGTTGCCTGGACGTTCATTCGTTCCATTGGGATTGTAGGAACACTAAATCTGGTGGCTTGGGCGTCGATTGAACGTCATATTCTTATCTTTCATCAAAAGTGGGTTGGTACGAAAACAAAGCGATTTTTTCTTCATTATCTCCCATTGGTTATATGTATGATGTATCCTGGTGTATTTTATTTTGCTATATACTTCATTGTACCTTGTCCTATTACAATGAATTACACCAAACTAGGATGCGGTTATTATTCCTGTGTCCTTATTACCCCGTCAGTTTCAATGTATGATACTGTGGTGAATTTCTTACTGTCTCCATTTATCATTGTAATATTCAGTGTGGCTCTTATTATACGTGTTCTAGCAAGTAAATGCCGCACTCGTCAACGAATTCAATGGCGTAATTATAGGAATATGGCCATCCCATTATTATCAATATCTCTCCTCTATATCATTGTATACTGTCCACCATTTTTCTTATATACTGCTTATAAGGCCGGTTTAACACAAATTGTAGCTACCAGTTACTATTCTATTACCGCCTCTTTGGATTACTATGCTATAACATTCACTCCTATTATATGTGCTCTCTCATTATCTGAACTTCGAACGAAGTTTAAAATATGTTTTCCATGTTGCCGAAGACGTCGTGCTGCTGTTGGTCCACAAGCATTGATGATGACTCGTACAAAAGCAGGTCCAGCAGCTGGCCCAATAGCTGCAATAGCAACAATTGCTCAATAATTGCTTCAAAACTACCATAATTAACAAATATAAGAGCGTGATCCAATCTAAAAGTATTAACAGACACTATTTTTCATCAGAAAAGGATTTCATATTATAGTTTCCCATTCCTACTTTGCTGTTGTCATTGTATTTTTTCGTTCAGTCGTCGTTTATCATTCTATCTCATCTATTAATCATGCATTTCTTTTTACTGAACATCATTTGATTTCATTTATGTTATGTAATTATTCATATTTTGTGTTTTATTTTAATTATTATTTCGTTTGTTTATGTGTCAAATAAAATAGGTTCGATGTATCCTAGTAGATGATTATTATTATAACTAAAAAAAATAATCAACTGATTGCGTGAAAAGCGTACGCTTCGTGGTGAACGAAGAAGGGTGTAGGTGCAGATGTGAATGCGTGTGTTTGAGAAACCAGTCTGATAGCTACACTCATACTCACCCTCTCTTACCTTCGTCATTTAATGAGAAATGATATTGTACGTATATCTGAAAGTATGAAGCCAGTAGATCCAAGCCACAAAATTGTGCAGGGACTCGTCCATATAAGAGATGTCAATGATAGGTTTTTTTCTCACCCAACTCTGTAGAAATCCAACTCGGTCTATTTCATGTGATGAAAGAGTTTTCTTTCAAACCGTAGATTACTCCAAGCATTGACTGTTCACTAAACAGTAACGGATTACCTACATATAAGCCCATAGTGTAACATAAATTTAAGAAACATGAAGGGTGTGGGTGTGTGTATGTGAGTGCGGATCTTGGTAGAGATAAGCTGATTACCCACAGCCATCCTCAAGATTTAACTCAATTTGAGCATTTAGACTATAAAAACAAATATCTTCATATAACGTTTCAGCTATGTCTTATCTTTTCATTAAAATTTCGATTGAACTCAATTTGAAATTAGGTATACAAAAATTTCTTCATATGACTTTCAGCTATATATCTTCTCATTTGATTTAAATTTTGATCTTGAGGGTGTGGGCATGAGTATGAAGAGAGTATGATGTACGCATCCACCCACCCACACCTGTCCTTGAAGGGTTAGTGGTTAGATGTATGAAAAAGCAAATCATATTTTTTCTAGGATTCGTATTTTTTTTATCATCAAACGTATTATTAACCAAAATAACAATAACAAATAGAAAGAAATATATTCTTCAGAGCACATGAAAAAGTTAATAAATAGGAAAAATTCTAGATAAAATCATATAGGAAACATATTTTCGATGGATTCTTACGATGTTTATAATTAAATAATTTAATTTACGTTTTTCATGACCATATTGATCGCTATTGAACTCAGTTCATAATCTGATACAATATTTTAAATCCAATATCTATACCATAGCTAAAACCATTTTTATTATATTTTTTGTATATTATAGAAAGAGATCTGTAGACTCTTCGAATCATAAATATTTTTCAGTTATTGTAGTTATCTGATGTAAAAAACTATGTGAACAAGAATGTTTTGTAAATAATAATCTAATAATCATCTATTTATTTTAGCATAAGTAATCAACTAATATCTGATCTATTTGAATATTCATGTATTCCTCAACAGCAAAACTTATTCATAGAGTTACTAATATGAAATTGTAAGTAGAGATTAAAAGGTGCATGACTTCAAATTTTATTATCATGACGTAAATAACAATATATATGCTAAATAAAACTGAGACATTTACGTCAATATCTACGTCATAGACCACAGTATATCAACAATTTCAAAAAGAATTTATCAACTCACCTACTATATCACGAATGATTCAGAGAACCTGACATGCGTTACTATGATTCATCATCAATTGTAAACAATCATGATATTTGTTGTATGATACTAGATAACACATTTTTCTCTTCTTTAGTAAATAAAACTAAATAAGAACTGTGATTTCCTACATTATTAACCGCATGTGTAAGTAATAATATTTTTGATCTAGCAAATAATCGAATAGGTAAGGGATAGTTTTTCTGAGAATAATCGTATGTCTCATTTTCTTGTAATACATATGTTAATATTATTAAAAATTATTTTATTGAATGAAATACATAAGAATAATTTACATAATTATATAACTATAATCAATAGCAAAACAAATTTCATACGAACTCTGTCTATATCATAAAAAAATACAACGTCATTAAAACGTGGTGGTTTTTTTTTCTTGTGGCAAACAAAATTGTCGTTTTCTTGTTTTTTCTTTCATTCTTCTATTTAGGTAAGAATAGAAGCAAAAATAAAAAATAAAATACACAGCATGGTGTTGCCAAGCGTTGCATATATATATATATTTATATGTCTACACATATATATGTATATGAGAGAGTGACATAAAAACGTATGAAAAATATATTTGTAAAGCATCGTTCATATAGAAGTATCTTTGTAGTAAAATATTCTATTTAATTATTGAAGTATATTATTTATAACATATTTTCTTTTATAGAAGTTTTACATATAAATCTATTATTGAAGTATTATGTCGACAAAATCATCGACTTCATCTAAAAAATCAGCCAGTAAAAGACTTGGTAATTGGATTGATATGTTTATAAAATAATAAATAAAAATTTATTGTTTTAGGTAATTTTACAATTACTTGCCCTGATTTAACTGATGAAAAAAAAGAAGCAAGCACTTATACGTAAATATAATATTAGATTATTTGTCTTGTTCATAATATAAATATGTATAGTCTCGAAGTACCTTCATCATCAACAACACTCAATTATCATGGACAAACTATTGATGTTAACACACAACAATTCGATACTCTTCGTGTATTAGGACGTGGTTGTTATGGATATGTACTTGCTGTAAAAATTGATGGTTATCCAGATGTTCAAATGGCTGTTAAAGTAATAGAATAAAATTTATATATATTAGACAATTTCATTTATCATAGAGAATAGCACTTGAAACGAAAGAAGAACGTCAAGCATCAACATATACAGATTTAACAACAATTCAAAAAGTTGGTTCACATAATTATCCATATATTATTTCTTATTATGGAGCTGTTATCGATAGAGTAAATTATATTTTTATTTTTATTTTAAAAATAAAATATTTTTTAGGAAAGTAGTGAATTAGTTATTTGTGTAGAATTAATGGATGCATCACTGGATAGATTTTATCAAACAATGCATTCATTTGATAATGTTACCTATACAGAATTTGATCATGTTTTATGTCGTCTAACTCATAATGTAAAATATTTATTTATTAAAATATTTAATAATTTAATATATTTAACAGATAACATCAGCACTTCATTTTCTTAAAACTCATCGAATTTTACATCGTGATGTTAAACCACAAAATATGCTTGTTAATAAACAATGTGTATTTAAATTATGTGATTTTGGTATTAGTCGTCAAATGCGTATGTCTCAATCAATAGCTGTTGGTTCTGTTCAAGGAACTGAAGCTTATTTACCGGTGTGTAGGAAAAAAATTTATATTCTAATTTTTATTATCTATTATAATAGCCTGAATTAATTGGAGAAACTGGTCAAACTTATGGTATTCGAGCTGATATGTGGGCATTAGGAATGAGTTTGCTTGAGATTGTCACTGGAAAACAACCATTTGCAAATTTAAGTTCATTTCATACAATAACAGCTATTCGAACCTGGAATCTAACACTACCAGTAAATTCAAAAACTTCAAATGATATGAAACAACTTCTAACATATTTGTATGTTAATTTTATCTTGTTTTTTCTTCAACTATTTATTTTCGTTTTATCATTAGACTTAAAAGAACTGTTGAAGAACGACCAAAAACTTATCTTGAAATACTTGAAATACCATCGATACGAGATGTTAGTGAAAATCCATCAGATGAAGAAAAAGCATTTGTAATTCGTATACTCGATAATTTACTTCCATTAAATGAATAAATAGAAATATTTTAAATAAGGTGTTTTTTTTACTTAATAAAACTATAGTTCTTCGAGAAAAAAAATCATTGGCATTTTATTTTTAATTATTGATTTAAATAACAAGATTTTAGGCCTATAATCAAGAGGAAAGAAAATCGAGGCTTCATCAAAGTTCACTTGCACTCGATGTACTGAAAGTATGTGTGAAGTACAGGTAAAGTATGAGTGAAATACACATTCCTGAAGACTCGTTTTTCTCTGCTTGCCTATACCTAATTTTTGTATACTTGTTAAAGATGTTTAATTTTAAAAGAATAAAAATATTTTTCTTTTGGATTAATACTTCATTACTTTTAAGAACAAATGATTTTTATCACAATGTTGATTAGGTTCTTTCAGTAAAATAGAAACCTTTGCAATACAATTTCTATTTGTATCCTATTGAAAATATATATGAAAATCGTAACAATGTTTTATATTTAATATAAACTTTTGTAAAAAGTACTTTCGGTTAATCGTTTGTTTGTTTTTCTTTTCAAATATAAAAACAATACACACAAATATATATATACATTACACATTTAATCAAGAATTATATAAGAAGTGTTTTTGTACTATAAGTTGTTATAGATGAATCCGATGAAAATCCATATGTATTTGGTATTGGTGATGTTGCTGTTACTTCTTGTTTTGTTTCTAGTACAAGATTTTCTGTATGAACTCGTAAATGATCACCAAACTTTTTCAATGGTACCCATTTCATACAATGTTTCCATAGACATCGTTGAATCTTTTCGAGAGAAAGAAAATGAAAGCATATACATAAATTCAAAAATAAAAGAAATTTACTGTTGAAGAATGTTGTACATGAAAAAGTCGTGCATGAATAAAAACATCTTCACGACGAGAAAATGGTTGTCGACATGATGCATACTAGAATACAATATATAAAGATTTTTCTTTTCTATTCAAAAAAATAAAATCATTTGAATTTACTTCACATCTATATACTTGATTAATGTCACATTGTAAAATTTCAATTGTTCCACTTTCCATTCCGCAATAAACCTTTGAAAAAAACCAAAGAGATAAAAAATTTCGATTTATTTTATTTTTCTAAATATACAAGATTATTTTTATAAATCATTGAAATAATTGATTGACTTGTTGATGTTGTTAATTGTTGAATTAATTCATGTGTTTGAATATTAAATATTTTGATAAGACCATCAAGTGATGAAGCAATTAATAAATTTTGTTGTTGATTCATTGCAATATTTGTTACAGCTTTTTCAAATTCTTTATATTCATATATAATTGTACCGTTTAGAAAATTATGTACAATGATTTTTTTATCTGCTGAGCAACTATATAGAAAATGATGAACTGAATCAATAATTAATTGACGTGGAGATTTTGTATGGCCTTATTGAAAAAAAAATAGAATTTCTATATAAAATAGAAACAAAAAAAATACCTGTTAATGTTAATCGTCGTTGTTCATTAAGTAAAGAAATAACAACTATAGATCCATCGAAAGATGATGCAATTAATAAGTGACGACCATCTGGATCACGTGTAGCTGCGACTGCTGATACAACATAGGGTGAACATTTAATTGTATGTATAACACACATCTATAAAATATAAATAAAAAATAAAGAAAGAAAAATCGAATTTTAATTTTACCTTTTTTAATGAAATAAATGCAACTTCACCTGAACCTAATCCAACCATTAAAATATGAAATTTAACAGCTGTACAATGAACAGGAGCAGCAAGCATTATTTCGCCTTTGGATTCATGTGATGGATGATCACGATATAATCTGACTGTTTGATCAAAACCAGCTACACATAATATTGTACCACCAAATCGTTTACAATGTGCTACTTGTAATGTTTGTGTACCACCATTTGGTGTAAATATTGGTTGATGTCGAGGATGTTCTGTAAGTGTTTGAGTTTGATAAAATCGTACTTGACCATTTAATGAACATGAATAAAGTAAACCACGATACATACGTAAGCAAACAATGGGACTTTGATGTTTTGTTAACATAATACCAGCACGTGGTTGTTGATATTTAGTACGTTGATGAGTTTTACCTAGTCGACGACGATGCATTATACGCCAAGCTTTATAATAATTAACTTTTGGATAATATTGTATAGATGATATTTTCGTTGATATTAATGGATTATGACCAGGACGACGACGTTTAAGTACATTACCGAGAATCTCAGGACCAACATGTGATCGAGCAGTTGTACGAAATAAACCTGAGCATGTACCAAGTAAGAAATCAATAAGTTGTGGACCTGATATAGTAATTAAGTCATAGGATAGATCATCATCAACTCTCTAATTTAATTTACAAAAGAAAAATAATATTAAATTTTTAGTATTAACAATTATTCTCATTAGATTTTGTATATACCTGTTCAGCTGATATTCGTTGAAGTTGATCACGTACAAAGAAAACTTTCATTTCAAGGGGCATTGTTTGTTCTAATGGTTGTTGTAAATTTCTTGAATTTTTTATTGATTTAGCAAACAATTTTCGTCTCATTTTATCCAGATCTTTTCGTTCAACAAAATGATGTTGTAATTTTGATTTTTGAGCGATTTGTAAACATAATTGAGAGAGAAGATCACGACCACGAGGGGATGATAATGAACCAAGAAATGTACAACGAAGTGAAGATGATGAAGCGGATAGACCATGATGAATCGTGCTACCTGTAGTTTCCATTTCGGACATGGTTATTGTTGAATGATTTAAACAATTCAAAAGATTTTATTACGATTACGATTAATTGTCTTAATAATAAATACAAGAAATATGAACGGTCAAGTCAAGTCAAATCTGTTGCAACTCACGAGAAGAATTGGTTGTAAACTACCAATCAGTATTATGTAAAATACCTCGACATTAGTAAAATAATTAATGTATCGAATAATTCCAAGTTTACATGTATTTTTGTCACGTTTTTATATTAATTAATGAAATAGACCCGTGTTGGAGTAATTAGAAATAATTAAACTATAAAAAAAAAGTTAATATGTTTTGAATTCGAAAGATGGCGCTCATTTCATTGAATGATTATCATCGCTATCTGGCTGATGTAATGAAATGTAATTTTGTCAATCGAAATTTGCTTGAATAGTACTTTTTTCAAATGAGAATCTTCCTGATATCGAAATAAAGATCGCATAATGCTAGATTGATATATTCTCAGTATTTCATGAATCTTCATTAAAGTCTATATTCGGACATGAGAACTACCGGTGATTCAATAATATTATTATTATTGGTTTTGGAAAGTGAAGGTGTTGATTATGGAACCACAGCTGCATTATTTTCGCATATTCGTGCAGGTGTATTATTTATTAATAGCAACGAAGATAAGAGTATGTCTTTTTCTATTTATATTCGTTGTTGTTTTCGATCAACCATAGCATAATCCGTAAATAGTACAATGCATACAATATTCTTTGTTCTACTGATTTTCCAACTCTTCTTCTATTCTCATCAACAAAGTACGTATTATAGAAAAAAACTAATAAACAGTAAATAAATAGCTTTGGAAGAACATTTGTATAGGTGGACAAGGGTTACTTGCTCTTGGAGATTCATTTACATCTGGTGGTGGTTTACAATCATATCCACATGTTGCTGCTAATCTATTAAATTGGCAAGTAGGTAATTTTGCCGTAGGTGGATCAAAAACAACCGATATATGGTTACAATTATTAAGAGCCAGTAGTGTATTGCATATGGCAACACACGTTGTATTAACAATCGGTGGTAATGATCTTGAAGGTCTTCAAAGTTTAGCAGGTATTGCTCACCTTAATATGACATTATTTGAAGAGAGATGTGCTAATTTTAAACCAAAACTTGTATCAACTTATAAACAAATTAAATCTTCTCTTCGTGCTGATGCAAAATTTTATGCTTTACCGTATGTCGATTTTGTTAGCGTTGGTAATAAAATTCCATATGAAGCTGAATCTCATCGAGTAATGCAAGCAATGAACAATTTGGTTAGAAATGCAGCAATTGAAGCTAATGTTAATTATGTAGATACTATAGTCTCAGCATTTCTTGATCATGAAATGTATTCAACTGATTCATACATTGATGATTTTAGTCATCCAACAAATCCACTTCATCCAAATTTAAAAGGCTATGCTAAAATTGGAGAAGTACTTGCTGCTTATTTACGAGCAAACTAATGAAAAATTAGTTTTTCTTTTCTTATTGTTTTTTTTCTGCTAGTACCAATAAAGAAAACGTAAATATATAACTTTAAAGACACATGCATTTTGTTTTTATATCAAAATGATAACAAAAATTACAGAAAGATTTTTGGATATGTGTTATGAATATGTACAAACAATACTTTACACATAAGGAAGAAAACAGATTTAATAATAATAATGCCTATTATTTATCAATAAGATTACATTGTGTTGAAGTTTCATTATATGATTTTCCGGAACATAACCAACATCCAGATAAAATTGGTTGATTAATAAATGTCATGAGTTTATCTTGATTTGTATGTAATTGTTTTTTTTCTTCTTTATTTAACATTGAAATAACATATTTTCGTAATTTTCTTAAATGTAATTGTTGTTTTTTAATATGTTTTAGAACATGATTCATTTTAGCCATTTGATCTTCATTTGTCATTGTATTTGCTGATGTGTTTTTTACTAAATCAATTAATTGTGAAGTTTGATCAGTTTCATCTATGTTACATTCCAAAATCCAATCAGATGATAATTCATGATTATCAGAATTATTTACAGTTGAGATTTTTTTCGATTTTTTTTCTCTCAATAATTTTTTATGTAATCGTTTTTGACGCTTTGCTTCTTTTCGTTGTTCAACATCAGCAGTATCAAGTTCATTAATTAACACAGTACATTGTCCATTGAGATCTTCTTGATTTTGTGGAATCAATTTTTCCGTTGTTGAATGTTGAGATGGTAAAGAACGAAACGGAGGAGAATATGGAGGAAGTTGTTCTTCATTACAATTGTCGATCAGAAATCCCGAAAAAGATGAAGTTTCAACATGATTTGATTCACATTCGACGTTCGTCTATTCAATAAACAAAATTTTATCCTTATAGATTTTATTACTGAATATACATACGGATGATGGTATATTTAAATATTCACTAGATGTTGATTGAAAATCATTATTAAATAAAAGTTCTTCTATTGCACAGGTATCAGTATGATGATTACTATTATTTTCTATTGTATTAGTTGAATGAGATGTTTGATTACTAGCAAAACGTATTCGATCAAAACTTGACAAATTCATTGATGATTTTTGTTGATTTGGTAAACGAAGAATTGTTTCTAAATATTGTGTTTTTTGTTCATTACTTTGATTTATCTTCGTTTTTTTTATTGAACGAATCCATGATTCACGTTCATATGGTTTAACCGTAAGTATTGTTGATGAAGAAATTGTTTTCATAGGCATTAATGGTTGTGGTGTCGCTGGTAAATATTGATTAGAAAAATCCGTATGATTTTTTGTAGTTAATCGATTATTAAAAGATAAGATCGGTTCATGTTGTCGATGACATTTTTTTCGTTGATTATATGGATGACAACGATTTTTACCATCCATTTTATTCATATCTAATAGATAAAAAACAAATTATTCTTTCTTAATTATTTTCATTATTAAAAATCGAAACAAAATGAATAAATTTTATTTCTTTCTTAACCAGTCGAATTGTATAAAAAAAGAAGAAGAAGATTGAAGATACACACAAATGACAAACAAAAGTGGTAACAATAATAAATTCTTATCTGTATTTACACACGTGTAAAAATGTCCAACATATGTAAAGGCGATGAACACGGAGAACAAAAAAAACAAAAATAGAATGTTTTACAAATGTTAAAAATGCAAAATCAATTCATTCTAAGATATATTATTTTGATAAGAGAGAGAAGAAGAAAGCCAGAGATTCTATCAACAAGAAAAAACTTCCTACAAACTAAAAAATGAATAACATCTGTATTGAAGATTATAAATAATGCACAAATAGAAAAATCATTCGTATAAATTTTCTTTGATTATAAATCATTTATTGATACATATCGTAAACGTTTATGTAATGATGGTGAATCTTCATCGATAACATATGAAAAACGATATTGATCAGAATTTATTGAACTTGTTTCACGATCATAACGAACATATAAACAATCATCTGTTGTATTTAATAAACGTTTTTCAGTTGAATTTGATAATTTAGGAAGAATTATAGTCGATGGTTTTGTTGATAAATTTGATTTTAGAGTTGATGGTAGGACAATTAAAGTTTGTTTTGGTATGGATGGTTGACTAGATATCGAATCTTTTGAAAATATTTGTGGTGATCGATTATTAAGTATTGTATTAAATGATGGTAACGATTCAGATGAATTAATAACAGTTAATTGACGAGAAACAAATTGAGAAGATAATGATGAGGAAGAAGAAGAAGACATAGTTTGATAATGAGTTGATGTTGATTGTGAAGGATTATGAACTACATAAGATGAGATTGGTGTTGATGAACGAGAATTTAGTACTAAAAAAATTAGATTTATAATGACATGAGAGGTCAAAATATGCAAGACAAACTAATTTCTGTTTCATTCATGGTCTTGACTCTATTGCTTTCAGTCACTACGAACTTTCTCGACTATACGCATGAGTCCAACAAAAGGAATTTTCGAACGATTACCGTAAAATATGTGTGCAATACCGTTACAGTATATTATAGATGTCTATTTATGTAAGTTCGAAGGATAGAAGAGTATAAAACAGATATACCTACATATTCACATTATTAATAGACAAAAATCATGCGATACATAACGGTATGTTTTTTTTCTTTTCTTTTCTTTTCAAAAAAGTTCAATAATACTATCCTATGAATATGTTAAGATTAGTTTACTTGTTGAATTATTGTTTAGAGATGAAGATTGTTGTGGTTGTTGTTGTCCGGCAAGATAAACAGTTTGTGATGGTTGATAATATGTTTGTTGAGATTGAGATAATGATGAATTATTATTATATCCTCCACTAGCTAATGCAGCAAGTACAGCTGCATTTGTATTTGAAGAGGAATTATCAATAGAAGAATTTTTTGTTGATATATTTCCATTTGTTAATAAACGTTGTTGTTGTTGATTTATTGATGATGTATAATTTACATTATTTTGTGATTGTTGATCATATGTAAGTAAATTTTCATTTTGTTGATGATTTGTATTATGTAAAATTGACATTGTTTGTGATGTTAATGCATCTGTATTAAAAATAAAATTTGGTGATGTTGGTGACGGTGATGGTGATGATGATATATGTTTTGATATCATTTGTCCAGATGGGATTTTATCACCATAAGGTTTAAGTGTTTCAGCGGATAATTCTGAAAATGGTTTATTACTAATACGTATAACTGTTTTTTGTAAAACATCATCGATATCTTTTATTTTTATATCGGGAAATGTTATTTCAGCTTCATTTAATGAATGTAATGTACCATTAACAAAATCACGTAATTTTCTTAAACCAATATAAAATGGTAATTTATCTTCAGCACGTGGTAATTGAGAACAACGAGCACTTGATGATGGCATTACAAAAACATGCTATGAGAAAAAATAGATTTTAATTTTTAACGTCAACTCTCAAGTATTAGAATTACTTACAGTATCTGTTCCTGGAAATAAATCCGGTTGTTTTCCATAATGAAAATGTTTATTTCCAGCATAAACTTCATAAATACCTCGTCCATTAAATGCAACAATTTTTGGTCTATACATTTTGATTTTTTGCATTAAAGTTTCTGCACCAGCAGTTATTTCATCTCTATAATATATATATATATAAATCAAGAATTCAAAATATAATATTTCTTATATTACTTCGTTATATCTGATCCAGCTTTTGATGGTCTTTGTACAATATTTGTAAAACCAATACCATATTGTGGCATACGATAATCATCATTAGCATTTAATATATTTGGTATTAAACCAGACATATGTAATAGTTTCCAAAAATGATTTCCTGGTCCACCATAATGATGTTCTTTATGTACAGCAAGAAGACTTGGATTAATTCCAACCTATTACAACAACAAAAAAAGAAGTATCGTTACATATATTTAAAGGAAAATTAATAATAGATTTAATTACAAAAACAATATCAAGATTTATTTGAAGAATATCTTGAAGAAGAGGTTTAATTGATTCATCTTCAATTGTAACATCCAAACGATTTGAATTTGTCGATAATGTAGAAGATTTTCTTTTATTATTTACAATTGTCGTCGTTGTTGTTGTTGTTGTTGGAGATTGTGGCGAAAGATTTTTATTAGTTATTGTTGATATTGATGGTAATAATGGAGTTGAAACAACATTCATTACTGGAGATATCATTGTATTTCGAGATGATGATGATGATGATGATGGCATTTCAGATAAATGATTATCGATATCAAGATGAATTCTATTTAAACGAAAAAGATTTTTGTATTTTGTTTTTATTTAGAAAAATGAATATACTCTTGAGATTTGGTTTCATTCTCAGTATCACGTTTGAGGGATTGTCTTAATTTAGCAAGAAATACTTCAGCAACTTCATCCGAACCTAATGAACTTTTTAAAGCACTAAGAAAAAAGAAAATTTATGTAAACAAAAAAAATATAAATATGTTTCGATAATTACTTAAGATCACCACCAGATTCTAAATTTTTTTTAAATGTTTGCATTAAAACATTTTTAACACTATCTAATGCTTCATCAAGAAGTTCTTTTGTATGACTAAATAATAATAAAAAGTTGTCTTAAGAAAAATTTTTTTTTCATATTGATTTATTTACGTTTCAGTTGTTTGTTCTAATGAAGATGTTGTTATTTGATTTTGATTCATATTTGATGATTTATATAATGTATCATTATGACCATTAATATGTATTGTTGATGATATTTCATTTGATGTTGTTGTTGAACAATCTTGTTGTTCATTTGTTAAATATTCAGTTGACATGAATTTTTTTTGTTGCTATTTATTATTTCATGTTGTTAATAATTGTTGTTTTTTATCTATATTGACGGATTTCTAAACAAATATAACGAACACTAAATAGAGAGAAAGATATAATTGAACTATATATTATAGCCAATTGTATTCGTTGACAAGAGAAAAGAAAAATAATCGAGAGAAAAGAACAAGAAGAAGAAGAAGAGAAAAAAAAAAGGAAACCGTACATTCCAACTCAAACAAGCCGGATATGTCTGTTTGACTAAACATATATGTATATAAGAAAGAGAGAAAAAAAAAAGTATACAAGGTTTATGTTAAAAGGTGTAAAATATCAAATTACTCGATAGATGAATTTACTGTTATATTTTATTAAAAAAGTATTTCGATAAATTTTAAGAATTATTTATTCAATAAAAAAGAGAGAAATTCGAACTACAATTTGTTCTTACAGATGAATGAATAGATGTAAAGCAAAAGAAGAAACTATAGTCTTTTTGCTTGAATAGTTTTCTATGATGATAAGATGAAAATTGAATTATTATCTAATTAATAATATATAAAAGAAAAATCAATAGATTTTATTCAATGTTTGAGATTAATATTAAGATAGAAAATTTATTTTTTATCTGAGAGATTTTCGAATAAGTTTATTAATGTGTTAAAACGTAATATACTGTTATAATTGGATATTTTTTTAGAAAAGAAAAGATTCGAACTATCCTAAGGATATTGACTTGATTTTTTTCACTTACATATTTAGCTGAGATGAACTAGATATTCTAATAAGGATAAAAAATATAATATAATTCATTGTATACTTTGTATTATATTTATTATTGTGATTTACATTGGTATTAAGAAATAAATGATAAGGAAACTGAAATTTCATCTTCTATAGTTTCAGTGAATAAAAAACTATTAATATAGATGTTGAATGTATTATACAAACGATTGTAGGACACAATAGAAATTAATTATTAGGAAAAAACATCTTTGAATTTAAATGTTATTATATATCGAGATTATTGATTATTTTGTTCTAATTGAATAGTATTGTATATATTTTTTATGCATTTATTTCGACAACTTTGGTTATATATAATTTGATTTATTCTTATATTTTGACTTTTCATATGAATAGATTATTTAAAACTTTCGAAAGAAATTTTATATGTTAGATTTATATAAAGATTAAGAAAGAAAACAAAATTTCTTGTTTTTGTTTTTTTATATTAATCATTTTGATTATATATATACACATATGATGATATTAGACGAAAAAAATCATAATCGGCGTAAAAGTGAAATAATAAAAAACAAAATAAAATTCAATTAATTGATTTTTGTTATTCAGAAAAAAAATAATAAAGAAAACGAAACAAAACGTTCTCTTTTTTTTTTCCTTCGTCCATATTTTAACTAATGTCACATTATATCAACCATATCCAATGATGACTGAACTCTATATATCGATATGATAGATGGTGCTTGAATAATAAAAAATAATGAAAAAAATCTATTTTTATTAAAACATCAATCATCGAAAAATTAAAAAAACATTTTTTCTTAACTTTTTATTTACCTATAATATAAATATGTATATAGGAACTAATGATCAATGGGTAATTTCTTCTTTTTTTTTATTCATAAAGATGAAGGTAAAAGTCGTATCTGATTCATAGTCATATCGTTCTCTTCTTTCCATCGACGATAGACGCGCATCTCTATATCCACGTGAAATTACGGAGGACATTACTTATTACATAGTAAATCTTTTTTGTTTTGTTTTTGTTGCAGATGTTTTTTGTTATTTATCTTTGTTAACAAATATGAAAATTGATCGATCGAAGTTAAAAAAATATCTGCCGGAACCAGTAAGGAAGAAAATTATTTCAATAAAAACTTTTTTTGTTTATTTATTTATTTGTTTGTTTTTTTCCCTATCTTCCATCTAGCCGGCTGATTGTAAATTATTTATTGATAAATTAAAAAGTTGTGATCGAAAAGAACTTCATGACCTATTAAAACCAATAACTATATGGCATATTGGAAAAGTATGTTTTCATTTATATAAACTAAAAAAGAATTTTTTTCTATACTCTCGATTTAATAGTTAATTAAAGTTAGTTCATTGATATCTTGTGCTTATGCATTTATTTTGTTTTTATTTTATTCGTTTAAATTCTTTAAGAAATTCTATTTTTTATTGTTTTATTCTAGTGTGAACTATACCATTGGATTGATGCATTGGATTTATTCGATGCAATTCTAGAAGAAGCTTGTATAAAATCTGGGACATGGATGCTCAATTGTGACAAACCAGAAAATGCAGAGGTTTGTTAAACTAGAAAGAAAGAAGCCACATTTGTTAATATAATTAAAAATTCTAATATGTAGTATTTGTCGCCTTTGGCATTAATTTATATTTTCATTTTTTTTAGTTAAAAATCTTAGTACTTGATATTCTTCATTTTACTGCATTATTAATTGAACATTCATATTCTCGTCATTTATATAATTCCATTGAATATCTAATTATGTTATTACAATCATCTGATGTACATATTGTACTTGGTGTTCTTTCACTTCTATATGTATTCAGTAAACGTTCAAACTTTATCACAAGACTTCAACTTGATAAAAAACAAGCATTAATTGGTCGACTTATATTCTTAGCAGAAGTAAAATTATTATTATTTTTTATGCTTATTAAGAAAATTTTATTTTTTAGACTTGGGGTGGACGTGAGAATGGTTTCGATTTAGCTCGTTGTTGTAGTGTTCGAAATCCTGCAGTAAAAAAAAGATTTATTTCATTGATTATTTTTTCATTGATTCATTTCATAGGATTTTCCTGAACACGCAACAAATCTACATTTTGCATATACAGTTCCTTCTGAATCATCAACAATAAATGGTCCAACAATGGTAAAAAATAAATATTCTTTTGATTAGAAAACAAAATGATTTTTATTTATTTTAAGCAAACTCCTAAACAAATAGAAATTCCAAATGTTCATTTAGCTGGACCAAATGCTGCTGCCGTTATGGAAATAGTTCTTGCTCAACATACATTACCTGAAGATAAACAAATCAAATTATTCACTCATCTTCGTTTAGCTTACGCATTTCCATCATTTGATCAACGTTTACTATGTATACAAGCACGTTTACAAGCATTATCTATACTTGGTAAGATTTTCTATATATATATTCATTAATTTGTTTTGTTTTCCAGTTTATTCTGCTGCAATACAAGAAGCAAATAATGTTCTCTATGATGGATTAATTGAGGAACTTGTTGAAGTCTTAAATGTTCGAGATTCAACATTAACAGTAAGTTTAGAAAATTTATCTTGAAGAGTTTTATTAGTTTTGAATAATTTATTTTCATTTATGATAATCTTAAAAAGATTAGTAAAATCCTATGAAATGAACTATACTGTCTTAGACTTTAATATGCCTAATGATGAAATTACATATGATATTTCATAGAAAAATGATACATTACTTTTTTGTTTTAGGATATAAAAGCATCCGCTTTAAAAACTTTAACATCAATAATTCATCTTGAACGAACAACCAAGTATATGAGTTTATAATAAAAAAAATTAATTAAAATTTTTATTTTGTTGTAGACATCCACCACGTTTACAAGAGATAATTGAAGCAACACAAGCAAATTCCTATCATGGATTTTTACCAGCACTTGTACGACAATGTATTGATAAATTAACTGGTAAATAAATATAAGAAATAAGAATGAAATTTTCCTATTTTATTTTTTGTTTTAGATGATAGTAATGAAAGGTTTCCTCAATCATTATCAACCGCATTATTTTCATTTCTTTATCATTTGGCATCCTATGAAACAGGTGGTGATGCATTGGTTAATTGCGGTATAATGCAATCATTAATTAAAGTAGTTAATTATTATGATGAATCTCAAGATTTTATCATGGTAAAATTTTTTATTGAATTGATCTTTTTGTAAATAATATAATTTTTTTCGAAATTTTCAAGTTTGTTACAAGAGCTGTACGTGTTATTGATTTAATAACAACATTAGATATGACATCGTTTCAAACAAATAATGGTTTACAAGCCTTTATTAATCGTTTAGAGGTATGTTTATTTTATTTGAATTGTTCTAGTCATCGAAAAATGTCAGGTCACATGTACAAGCTCCTATCGAAGCATTTCTATGATAATATAGTGATTAGAAGTGTCAATGTGTGAGCAATAATATTCACTTGAAAAGAACGGTCGCAATTTATATCATAAATATATAAATAGCATTACCACCTTGTCAAACAGCTAAAATTAAATTTTTTTTAAATTTAATTAATTAATTTAATTGAAAAATTTTTTTTCTTCTAGCATGAAATAACACAATGTCGAAAAGAACAACCATTTATAATTCGTATACCAAAACGTAATCAAGGTACACCAACAGCAAATCTTGATACACATCCTCCATTATCTCCAAGTGCTCAATCAGATATCTCAGGAGAACATCCATCTTTAACAACACAAAATTCAACAGTACATTTATCGAAAGATATGGATACAAGTGAATTTATAGAAGAAAATCATGATTCAATACCACAAAATCCTATACCAGGTTTAACATGTTATCATCAACGTGCTGCATTACTTAAATCAATATTAAATTATTTAAAAAAAGCGTTTACTGAACCAACAATGGCTGATACAACACGGCATATTATGGATGGTTCATTACCAAATTCATTAAAACATATAATAAGTAATGCGGAATATTATGGTCCATCATTATTTCATTTAGCAACTGATGTTGTTACATCATTTATATTTCAAGAACCATCACAATTATCATCTTTACAAGATAATGGTTTAACTGATGTATTAATGCATGCACTTTTAAAAAAAGATGTACCAGCTGCACGTGATGTTTTAGCATCATTACCAAATATATTTAGTTCATTATGTTTAAATACACGTGGTTTAGAAAATTTTATGGAATATAAACCATTTGATAAATTATTTCGTGTACTTTTATCACCTGAATATTTACCAGCTATGAGACGAAGACGTGGAACAGATACGATCTATGGTACAGCATCAAGTCTTGGTAATGCTGTTGATGAATTAATGAGACATCAAGTTAGTTTACGTACAGAAGCAATGAAATCAATTATAACATTACTTGAACAACTTGTTGAATTAGGAAATAATCCGAAATATTGTTGTCAAAAACCACATTCATCATCATCATCAACAACAACAAGTAAATTAGCAGATACAATACGTACACAACATCGAACTGTACGTACAACAAATACAACAAATACAAATACAGCAGGAAATGATAGAAATTCATCCGATGATGAATATGATGATGATGAAGCAACGAATGATGAAGCACCATTAGCTAATCGATCAGTTATACCACCATCAGCATTATCAACATCATTGACAACATCAGCAGCAGGAACAACAATAATACAACCAACAACAACAGCAATGAATACATCAATATTAACAACAACAACAAATGAATTAGCAACTAATATTCCAATACTTCTTAATCAAACTTTATTAAGTGAAAATAAATCTGAAGATGAAACAATTCCAATAGCTGTACCATTATTAGATTATATAACCAATATAATGCGTTTTGTTGAAGGTGTTATAAGTAATAATACAACAGATGATCATGGCAAAGAATTTGTTAAATTAGGAGGTTTAAAACCTTTATTAGATATATTACAAATGAAAAATTTACCGATTGATTTTCCATCAAGTCAAGCATGTCAATGTGTTGCGGCACTTTGTAAATCAACACTTACACTTTTAGTTAAAGATAATAAATTAATTGAAATGGTTATAACAAATCTTGATACAATATTAAATTCTTTAACAGATTTCTATTCAAATCGTACATATGATGGTTCATTATTAATAGAAGAATTAGCTCGTGCTGTATCATCATCAACACCATCAATAGATCCAATTGATGCGATTAATCAATCATCATTAACACCAACACTTCATCAATTATCTATTGTTCATTCACATATATCATTATTAATATCATTATGTAAAATAACACAAACAGAAGTTCGAAGTATATTAATAAGTTTTTGGGGTGCTGAAACAGGTTTACGTGTATTAAAAAATTTAAATAAATTATGTTTAACATTAATATGGGAAAGTTCAATTTTATTATCATTATGTTCATCGGAAACAAATATGATGGATCAACAATTTAATAAAAATGATCTATTAAAATTATTTCCATTAATCAATGATATAACAAATACAATATCACCATTACATAATGTATCAACACAATTAAATGATTTAACAACAAATGAAATAACACGACAATTTGATATTGATGAAATCATGTCAATGGATACAAGTGATTTTACCAAATTAAAATTAAAATTATCATTTAATATACAACAACGTATTAAAACAATCAAACCATTATTATGTGTTTCATCAAAACTTGGTCGAGCATTAGGTGAATTATATAATTTACTTGTTCGACAATGTTCAACATCACAAATGAGACATGCAAGACGTTTTAATCAACAACCAACAGCATATACACCAACAGCAGCTGCTAAATTTGTTGCATCAACATTAACTGAAGTATTACGTGATGGATTTTCATTTCATTTACCAGCAAATAATAATTTAACTGAAAGTCAAATAGAAAAATTTCGTTTAACATTTTTTGTTTGTACAATTGGTTTTGCTATTCCAATGTTATTTGATGAACGTCGTCGTCCATATATGTTAATGTTACAACAATTTGAATTATCAAAAGCTCAAGATGCATTATTTTCTGCGCTTGAATGGACACTTGATTTAATTAATCGACAATCATTAATAACTGATGAACAACAATTATCACAATTAAATAATACATATGATGCATCACCAACAGAATTTCTTAATTCAGCATTAATGCTTATATTACGTTTAGTTAATGTTAAATCAATACTTGAATCACCACATTCAATACCTAAAAAAGCTCAAACAGAACGACAATATTTTATACCATTTAATCCATTACATTATTTAGCATTAACACATAAATGTGCATTTCATATATTAACAAATTCATGTTCAGTTCTATGGGATAAACCATATTTATTAAAAGATCATGCAACTAAAATTATTGATAGTATATTATCAATTTTTTGTCATATTTTACGTGGAGAATCACAAATACAAAAGAAACTTCAAGATGAAGAACAAGTACAACAAAATGTACCTGTACCAACATCAGCTCTTCCAACAAATGACACTGCTCCACAACAACAACAAGTACAACAACCACCAGCACCACCACAACCACAACAACAGCCGCCACAGCCGCCAGTAGCAACAGATACGGATGTCGCTGGTTCATCAATATTAAACTCAACTGAGGCTGCACGATTAAATGAAGAACGTATTCAATCAATAACATCGATGGGTTTTTCACGTGAACATGCTATTGAAGGTTTATTACAAACAAATAATAATCTTGAATTAGCTGTTGATTATTGTGTTAGTCATCCACAAGCTGTTATAGCACCACAAACACAAACAACTCTTCCAGATATGGATACTGATATGGCACGTGCTTTACTTTTATCATTAGGACAAGAAGTTGATGAAGCTGCTTTAGCTAATCCAATTGCTGCATTAGCTGCTTTATCAAGAGATAATAATAACGCAAATGAAATTAATGTAAATCCGCCTTCAAATCCTAATCCTGAATTATCATCATCGTCAGCAGCATCAACAATAGCAGCGGCAGTAGCAGTAGCAGCAGCAGCAACAACAAATCCAAATGCTTCGATATTACTTGAAAATTTAAGTCAACAAAAACTTCTTCTACCAACAATTGAACCATTATCAAAAGAATCTGTTGATCGTTTTACTGATTCTATAATGTTAAAAATTCTTGATATTTTACCTGATACTGTTTATAAAATGTGTGAACTTGTTGTAACAACAATGCATCGTAATGGTATATCATGGCGTGATCATTTTCTTGAAATCATTGCGAATGATATAAAAACAAGTTATTATTCATTAATTGATTTATTAGATAAAACATCATCATCATCATCATCTCAAGATGATCAACAATCAACAATGATATTTTTAAATGATCATCAAAATTCTGTTTTATTTAGTCGAACATTATTAATGTCATTATTATTTGAAGAAATGCCATTTCCATGTGCACGTATTGTTGAAAAATTTTCATTAATTAATTTCTTTTGTATATTAATACATCGTACAACAAATTATTTAATAAAATTAAATGAAAAAAAAACTCCAACATGGTTAGCACCAGCATTTATATTTCTTGATTTATATGAAAAAGTTTCATTAGCATCAAAACGTCGTTCAATTATAAATGAAAATTATCGTGAATGTACACGTGTATGGCAATGGTTTGATGAACGTGCTGTTCGATGGAATAATTATCCATCAATACAAAATAAACAAATTGATGATGCATATGCAAATGGTGAACCATCATGTAAAATAATAATACAACGACGAAATTATCTTATACAATTTAATACCATGTTACAAACAAATGAAGATACACATAATAAACGACCAATTATGCTTACATTTGTTAAATTAACACCAAAAACAAATTCCGATGGATCAACACAAGTACCACCACCACCGCCACCAACATTATCATCTGTTTTTTCAACATCAGATACAAGTGATGATGACGATGACGATGATGATGATGATGATGACGATCATGATCATGATCAACATGGACGTGGAATATCAACAGGTCCTATAGAAACGAAAAAAGTTGAATCTATGGATACAGAACAACAACAGCAAACACAACAACCACAAATTGATACAACAATATCAGTTATTGAATCATTAGCAGATGAACATGCATTAGTATTAACAAGTGATTGTGTATATTTAATACGTATGCCAGTTGATCCTGATGCTATTCATGCATTATTACGTCTTATATTACGTTTAACACGTGATTATAAATATGCTCGACAATTTGCTCAATCTGGTGGTATACAAGCAATATTAAGTTTAACACAAACATCAGCATTTCAAGGTTGTGCATCATTAATAACATTAATATTTCGTCATATTATGGAAGATGATAGTAATTTACGTTTAGCTATGGAAAAAGCTATACGACAAGCATTAACAGGTAATCATGGTGGATCAATTGGTGTTCAACCTGCTTGCCCTGGTTCACATGAACTTAATGTTATATTACGAATACTTGGTCCAGCTATGACACGTGCACCAGATATATTCTTAGATGTTGCATCGAATGTTTTACAATTATCACCACCATCAGCTAGTCGTTTAGCAGGTTCAATGAGTCGTTTTACAAATCCATTTATAACTGAAGATGAACATCATATACAAACAAATTTACCAATAGGTCCATTAATATTACAAGCACGACCAGCAACAAGTCAAACAACAACGACACCAACAGCAGCAGCAGCACCGACACCAACAACAGTCGTAACAGGAGGATCAGGATCCGGATCAACAATAGAACAAAGTTCTCAAACACGTTTAGTTCGACCTGCAGCAGCAACAACAACAACAGCGGCAACAACACAAGATTCTGCTGGAGAATTAGCTGAACGTTTATTAGTTGATTTACTTGATTTTCTTCTTACGAATGATGATGCAAATCCAAAACGTTTACTATCCAAATCTACTGTTTTACGTATATTAGCTGAATTAATACGTTCTTATGCTAATGTTGCTAAACTTGTATCAACAAAAACATTTTCATTACAAGAAAATCAAACATGTTCAGCATTATCCTATATACTTGATTGTTTATTACCTGGTACAAATAATCAACAATTAGATTATGATAAAGATATTCCAGCATTATGTCGTCTATTTCTTGTTGCTATGGCTGCATGTAATCATTGTTTAGAATCTCAAATGAATTTAGTTAATGAAGTTAAAATGTCATTAAATAAAATATTGATTTTACCTGAATGTGATGAAAAACATATGAGATTACAAGCATTAGCTAATATAATTAATACAATGATTGAATCATGTCCAGCACCAAATACATCACAACCACAACAAGGACAACATCGTTTACCACAATTAATTATAAATAATATGATTAAAATCATGTATAAACGTGGTTTAATTAATGATTTAGCTAAAATGATACATAGTATTGAATTATCAAGTTCAAAATTAGCTGATACAGTTAATGCTGTTCTTAAACCAATGGAAACATTATCACGTGCAATTAATTATGCAACATCATTACATGTTCCAGCTGCTTCTCGTCCACATACATCAAGACATCCAACAATAACAGCAACAAATCAAACAAGTACTTCAACTAATCCACCATCAACAACAGCAATGACAACTACACCAGCAACAACAATAACAACAGATTCACTCAGTTCTATTCAAGATCAAATGTCTCAAGATCAATTAACAAGAACAATAATTGATTCATTACAATCTGCTGCAGAACAAGAGCAACAACAACGACAACAAAATCAACAACAACAAAATCAACAACAACAACAGCAACAACATCAAACATCACAAGATTCTACACTTATATCTACGAATGAAGAAAATCGTTCATCATTAGATAATACAAATACAAATAATAATAATACATCACTTAATTCAGCTAATCAAGTTTTATTAAGTATTAGTCAAGAAGAATTATTAAATGCAACTGATATGGAACCAGTTGCTGGTTTACCACAAGATGTTGATATATTTGAAAGAAATATGCATGGAGCAACTAGACTTTCAACTGATGATGATGATGAATGTGATGGAGATGATGATGGAGCAAGTATTGAAGATGAGGATGATGAAGATGATGATGATGGAGCTGTTGGAACAATTAATGTTGAATTTGATGTAGCACATCCACTTGATGATACACATGAACATGGTATATTGAATAATTGATAAATAAATAAAACAATAAATTTCTTTTCTTCTATTGATAGCTACTAGTTCAAGTTCTACAACAAGTGGTGATCAAGAAGATGATGATGCAGAAGAAACCGATAGTCCAGATGAAGATATCGATATGGAAAGTGCTAATGGAAATGATCGTGAACCACAACATCGGTTTGTTTTTTTTTAATTTCTTATAAAATATACTATCTTTTATTTTCTTTTATAGTTATAGTGATGATGATGAAGATATTACTAGTGAAGAAGATGGTGATGTTCGTTTAACAGGTCTATTGAAATATAATTTCCCTCTTTTGTTTGTTCTAATTAGATTCCTTATGTTTATTTAAGGTCCACAATCATCAGGTGAACAACATGATGATGAACATGATGATGATCTTGATGATGATAGTGATAATACAGAAAGTGATGAAACTCATACAGGAGATGAATTAGATGAAACTGAAGGTCCAACCATCGATATTCATATTGAAACAACATCAAGTCAATCAACGGATGAAAATTTAGCTGGTGATAATGAACGAAATGATCAAACAAATGAAACAAATGATAATATTAATGATGATACAACCAATAATAATAATAATAATCAAGAAGAAGTTGAGGATGATGATGAAGATGATGATGAAGACGATGATGAAGATGAAGAACAAGATGAAGATGATTTTGGTGAAGATGATGATGCTGCTGGAGAAGATATTGAAGATATGGTTGAACGGTAAAGAGATAATATTCATTTTTTTTTCTTATTTGATTTAAATGTATTTATTCTTATTAGTGATATGGATGCAGCAAATGCTTGGCAAGATGATGAAGAAGAAGATGAAGATGAAGATGACGAAGATGAAAGTACAGAATTTGAAGATGATGATGGTGATATTGCTGATTATGTGAATGAAATGGAATTTGATGAAGAAGTTCTTTCTGAAATTCGTAATAATCTTATGTCACCAACTGATATTGATCCCATTTTAATATCTAATCTTCAAGGTGTACGAATTCGTGCAACTGGCTTTCCATCACTTCATGGTATTAATGACACAGGTTAGATTTTTTTTTGTTTTTTGAACAAAAAAATAATAATACCTTTTGTTATTTTTGTTATTATTAGTTGATCCTGCTCTTCCACCACCACCTATGAGTGTTCCTGCATTACATCCATTACTTGTTCATCATGCTGATAATCAATTAAGTTCAGGTGCTTTTTCACGTTTTCGTCAATTAGGTACAACAGCAACAACAACAACAACAGCACCTAATCAAACAAATTTAAATGTTTTATCTACACAAGCAAATCCATCAACAACAACATTAACATTTGGGCAACAAAATGGACCAACAACAACTATACTTACTGGACAAGCAGCATTAGCTGCACATCAACAAATAGCTCAACAAGCACAACGAAATCGTATGTTTTTTAAAATATATATCTTTTATCATAAAAAAGTTTTTATTTTAGGTACAACTCGTACATTATTTATTCCAGGTGGTACAACCACATTTGGTCGTGCAGCAGCAGCTGCTGGTGGTTTTGCTGAATATCTTCAACATGTTAATCAACTTGATGTTGATCCATTAACTGGTCCAACAACAACAAATGGTAATATACAAGGTACAACAACAGCACGTATACTTGTTGGTAATGGTGCTGATCCTGATGCATGGAGATTTTTACATGATCAAATATTAATGGATATTGCTCCACAAGCTAATGAAGGAAATGAAAATATTGATGGAACAAAAATCTATATGATACGTACACCATTAGCACGTTGGATGGAAGAAAGTATTGTACTTGATGGACCCTATGTACATGATACTGTTTTAGCATTAAAATCGAAAATAACTGAACCATTAGAAAAACAATATGAATCAGAATTACAAGTTGTTTTAGCTAAAAAAGCTAAAGATGATGAAGAACGTAAAAAACGTTCAGAAGAAAAAGCAAGACAAGAAGCTGAACGTGCACAAGCAGTTGCAGCTGCTACAGCTGCCGCTGCTGTATCGACATCAACGACGAATGATCAACAACCAACAGAAAATGCAACAGTAACAACAACTGATAATATTCCAGAACCAATCATATCAGTAACATCATCTGTTGATGAAATTCAACATGTTAATGATATTGCTATGACTTCACCTGAACAACAACGATCAACACAAATACCATCTGTTCTAGAAAATGCTCAGGATATTAATACAAGTTCAACACAACCAATAAATGATGAATCAACATTAATAGCTCTTCAATCTGGAGAAACAGGTATTAATTATTCTTATCTAAAAATCAATTCTTTTTTTGTTTTTTACAGTTACAAGTCCATTACCTACTGAAAATATGTCTACAGGTGGTCAATCACCTGGTCAATTAGCTACATCACCAACAACATCTATGGAAATAAATCATCCATCACCACCAAAAGAAACTTCAACTGAACAGCAACAACAACAAGAATTACCAACAACTACAGAATCAACTGCAGCGACTTCATCTACTGAACCAATTTCTTCAACAACAACAACAACAGCAACAACTGAACAATCAACTCCTGTACCACCAGTTGAACCTGAAGTTGAATGGACAACATTAGTTATTGATGGTCGTGAATTTCGTGTTCCACAAGCATTAGAAATAGATCCATCATTTCTTGCTGCATTACCTGAAGAAATGCGACAAGAAATTTTAACTGATCAAGTACGAAATTTTGAACGTCAAGAAAGTCAACGACGTGCACAACGTGCTGCTGCATTTGCAGCTGCTAATCCAACAGCTAATTTAAATCCTCAATCAACTGAAAATCCAACTAGTGATAATTTTCCTGCACGAACAAATCAAACAGCAACGGAAGCTGTTTTTGGTGAAATGCTTGGTGAAATCAATCCTGAATTTATTCAAGCATTACCACCTGAAATTCGTGAAGAATTATTAGCTGAACGTCGTCGTACAGCAGCTACAATGGCTGCTATGAGTGGTGTTAATCTACCTGATAGTGGTCCTGCCGAATTTTTACGTACATTACAACCACATCTTCGTCAACAAGTACTTGCTGATATGGATGAAAGTCAAATTGGTGCATTACCTGAAGATATGGCTAATGAAGCTCGTGCATTACGTGCTGCAATGGAATCTCAACAACAACAATATTTACGTGATCGTATGGTACGAAATCATCATGATATGATGAATATGTTAACAAATAATACTCATCATAGTACACGTCCAATACGTATGTATAATTTACGTGCATTACAAGAAGCAAGAAATAATCGTGCTGATCGACAACCAACAAATTGGTATTCGTTACGTACAGGAACAAATACAGGAGATATAAATAGTAATACAGCAGCAATAGGTACACGGGGAAGACAATTACTTGATTATGAATCAATATGTTGTTTACTTGTTTTATTATTTATTGATGATACACGTTTAAATTTTGCACGTTTACAAAAAGTTTTAAAAAATTTATGTCATCATACACAAACACGACAATGGATTGTAAAAGCCTTATTATCAATAATTAATAAAAGTACAGGACGAGCTGAATATGATGGACCAACATCAACACCTGGTGCACCAACACTTATACTTAAAAATCCATCAACAAATAATCAATCACAAACAACAACAACATCATCATTAACAAATAGTGTTGGAAATGAAAATCAACAACTTAAAACTATACATCCATCATGGTTAACAATTAATTTTGAAAGTGCATTTGGTGCACGTACAAATGTATTTAAAATTCAACGTCTTGGTAATACGAAACGTCATGGATCAATACAAATATCTGTTCATGCTCAAGCATGTCCAATTGTTTGTCGACAAGTACTTGATTCATTAATACTTTTAGCAAAAAATTTTCCTGAACAATTTCTTCCATTACCATTAAATCATACTGAACAACAAACAACAACAGCAACAACAACAACCACAACAACAATTGTTCCATCAAATGATCAAACAACAAAAATGAATTCACCTGATAAACAATTAACACCAACACCATCAAAACCATCACCAAATATACGTGATTTATCATTTTGGGAATTATTACTTAAATTAGATCAATCATTTAATAGTCGTACAAATCGTTCATCAACAAATCCATTACAAAATATTTCATCTATTGTTATTACAAATTCAAATTCAAATAATAATCAACGAACATCATTATCATTAAATATAAATACAAATAATACAAATACGAATGAAATTGATTTTGAATCATCACCATTAGCATCATTATTACTTATGCTTGATCATCCAATATTAAATAAAAATACACAATTAATGGATAAATTATTTAAATTACTTTCATTAATTTCACAAAGTTTTCAAATACATATTATAACAAAAAAAGATATTTCACCATCACCTTTAGCAACATCAACACCAATGACAATCGAACCAATAAATCCACTTCAACAGCAACAACAAGCACCACCACCGCCGCCACCAGCAGCAGCAGCAGCACAGCAGCAACCACCACAACAACCACCACAACAAAATAATCAAGCATTGTCAACAAATACAACTAATAAATTAGTTGTATCTGATGATCAAGTTATTTTAGGTTTACAATTAGATTTAGTTATTAAAGCATTAATATCAAAATCATGTACGGAAGAAGGTCTAGAATTTGCAACTACACTCTTATTAAATGTATCCAAAATTAATCAAGCTACAAGAGATAAAGTTTTACATTTATTACTTAATGGTATTCGTCTATTAGGAAAAGATGTTAGCGAAGAAATTAAACAATTACTATGGGAAGTTCAAGATTATCTATCGAAAAATAAATTAAATATTCCAATAACGAATGATGATGAATCTTCGAATACACCATTTGATGAATCATCAAAATTATTTGATTCATATAAAAGTATACGTTCAAATACACTTACATCCATCAATAATGATCCAAATGCAAAACAACAAGATTTACAATTACCCGCAATGGTTATGTTAACATCTAAAACAGCTAATCAACAATTTCTATTACGTATACTTAAAGTTATTATCCAATTACGTGAAGCAACTAAAAAAGAACAACTTGATGCTCAAACACATTTTGAAACTGAACTTCATACATTAACACGTCGTCTTGATACATTACGTCAATCATTACGTTCACATTTTCCTCCATCCGATAATAATTCAACAAATCAACAAAATGATATACTTCAACCAATTGATGAATTAGCTAATCGTTTAGAACAAATGCGTACACGTTTACAAACAGTTTTAAATTCAAATACAATTGAACAACGTCAACAAATCTTTTCTCAACAAGAAACAATTAATGATATACAAGATATCTATCGTTTAATACGACAACTTGAATCATTAATTGAAAATTTTCATGAACCACCATTATCAACAACAATGACAACACGTATAAATGATGTTTTACAGACAATTCCACCATTATTTCCACAAATCAATGAACCTATGGATCTTGGACAATTCCTTCCAAATCAACAAACAAAATTAAGTGATTTATTAAATATAAATCAATTATGGGATTCATTAAGTGATTGTCTGTTATCATTAGCTAAATTACCTGATCCACATGCTGTTTTAGTACTTCAACCAGCTGTTGAAGCTTTTTTTCTTGTTCATGCTGCTGATTTAGATAATGAAAATGAAAAACAAAATAAAAAGAAAAAAGATCGTGAACAACGTGAAGCATTATCACATTTAGAATGTTTTGGTCCAGCACCAACAACAACACCAGCTGATCGTGGTGCACCTGATGAACCTGTTATTGCACCATCAAATACAACAACATCAGCAAATGATTTAACATCACCAACACTTGTCTTACGTACAGGTGGATCACAAACATTATCAACAAATGAATTACCATTAGATGCACAAAAATTTGTTGAATTTGCTCGTACACATCGTACAGTATTAAATCAAATTTTACGTCAAAGTACACAACATTTAAGTGAAGGACCATTTCATATATTAACTGATTATACATCTATACTTGATTTTGATGTTAAACGAAAATATTTTCGTCATGAACTTGATCGTTTAAAAGAAAATATACGTGGAGAAGATTTAGCTGTACATGTACGACGTAATCATGTATTTGAAGATTCCTATAGAGAATTAAGTCGACGTACACCAGAAGATTGGAAACATCGATTTTATATCGTATTTGATGGTGAAGAAGGACAAGATGCTGGTGGTCTTTTACGTGAATGGTATTCAATCATAGCACGTTCAATGTTTGATTCAAATTATGCTCTATTTATGATAAATCCAGGTGATCGTGTAACATATATGCCTAGTCCATTATCACATATAAATACAAATCATTCACAATATTTTAAATTTATTGGACGTATTATAGCTAAAGCTATATTTGATAATAAATATATGGATTGTTATTTTACACGTTCATTTTATAAACATATACTTGGTATACCTGTACGTTATACTGATATGGAATCAGTTGATCTACAATTTTATAAAAATTTAGTTATGTTATTAGAAAATGATATTGAACAATTAGGTTTAGATTTAACATTTTCATTAGATGCAAGTGAATTTGGTGAAAATAAAGTTATTGAATTATTACCAAATGGTTCAAGTATAATTGTAACAAATGAAAATAAACATGAATATGTTCGTCTTGTTTGTCAAGAGAAAATGATTGGTTCAATAAGACAACAAATAAATTCATTTTTAGAAGGTTTTTATACAATTATACCTAAAAGTTTAATATCAATATTTAATGAACAAGAATTAGAATTATTAATATCTGGTTTACCTGATATTGACATCGAAGATCTTAAAGCAAATACTGAATATCATAAATATCGACCAAATTCTTTACAGGTCCAATGGTTTTGGCGTGCATTACGTTCATTTGATAAAGAAGATTTAGCAAAATTTTTACAATTTGTTACAGGAACATCCAAAGTTCCATTACAAGGTTTTGCTCATTTAGAAGGTATGAATGGTGCACAAAAATTTCAAATACATCGTGATGATCGATCCACGGATCGTTTACCATCTGCTCATACTTGGTAAAAATAATTTGTTTGTTTTTATTCATTTATATTTTATATTTATTTATTTAGTTTCAATCAACTTGATCTACCGGCATATGAAAGTTATGATAAATTACGTAAAATGCTTTTAATTGCAATCCGTGAATGTGCGGGCTTTGGATTTGCGTAATTGAAAGAAAGAAAAAAAACAAAGAAAACAATTCTATTCTATCGATGACTTGTTTGTTATACCAACAGATAGTCTTTCGCCGTTATTTGTTATATTGTTGTGTTTTTTTTTCATTCATTCTTTCTTTCTTTCTTTCGTTTTTTTTTCTTCTCTTCGTTCTTCATTTGTATGCCATAAAACGGATATTAGAACTCTTGTCTACTCTTCTTGGTTGGGATTTGATCAATGTTAGATTGATTGACAGTGAATTATTCCTTTTGCGCCGGTCATTTTTTGCTCCTTTTAATCCGATCTATCCAACGGTTCTGTTCATTTCTGTATGCGTGTGCGTGTGTGTGTGAGTGTGTGTGTTTTTCTCTCTATATATATGTATCGTTAAGCGCTGTAGATGCATTCCTTGGCTAGCGGTATTCTAATCCGCATCTATTTCTTTCTTTCTTCTTGGTTACTATTACTCTTTTGATGTTATTTGATTGGAGAAAAAAAATCAAGTGGATGTTCGGCGCTCTATTTCTATTTTATGTATATAAATAAACAAGAGGACAGAAATTTGTCAATTTTGTTTTCATTTATTTATTCAAAGTCAGATGCAGATGCATGTCTCCTGTCCCTAAGGGATTCATTTAACTGATCATTAATGGGTATTTATTTATTTTTTTTGTAGAACAAAAATGTCAAATTTATTCAGTTATTTTCAACGTATTGAGCCAAAAAAAATGGCCACCACAACAGCGGATGACGAATCGATTCGTCCATCAAGTAACACACCTAAAAATGGACATACAAAAAAAAGTCAAACACCAAAAGAATCATCACGTAAATCAATGAATATGAGTGATGTCTATAGTGCTGATTCACCAAAATCAGAAAAACGAAAACCAATTGATGACCATGAAACATTACCAAAAAATAAAAGTACAAAACAAATTCTATAAAGAATTCAAATCTATTTGTATTATATATATAGAACGAAAAACATTGAATGCACGAAATGAATCCGATGAGGATGATGATGAACCACAACTTAAAGTTAGCAAAGTAATGAAGAAAAAATGATTCAATAATTCTTCATGGAAAATTAAATTTTTAGAGTCAAAATCGAAAACGTATTGCTATTCTTGATAGTGATGATGATAATGGATTAGAAAATGGTAGATTAATTTTGTTCTACGTTTAGTTTTTATTGCTATCATATTCATAGATAATATGGATGTTGAAGTAACACCATCGAACAAAAGATCAACTGCCAAGAATATAAAAAAGAAAGGTAATACTTCGACTACAACATCACGAAAGAAAAAAACGGAAGATAGTGAAGATGAAGAAGCATTATATAATGATGGTTCAGCTGATGAAAGTGAAGAGAATGAAAGTGGTGTTGAAGAGTATGACGATGATAATGATGAAGAACAAGTATGATTTTTGTCAAATAGAAAAAAACTAACTTTGTCTTTCAATATTATTTAAGACAAAAACACCAAAACGTCGAACAACAACTTTAAATAGAGAGAAGAAAAAACCACCAAAACATGTACATGATAATAATTTTACACATCTTTCATTGGATTTTCTCAAAGATGGAAAACGACGGTAAGTGTGAATTTGACAAAAAAAAAAGCTATATTTTATATTTTTAATAGTGATATTAATCTTCGACTTCATACTGATCCAAGTAGATTTATTCGATATTCTTTTGTTATTTATTTTTATATTTATTATCTAGATTATGATCCACGTACATTACATGTTCCTGAAGAATATCTTAATAGTATTACACCTGTAAGTTATATATATATTCAAAAATGAAAATTGTTTTTTATTTAATTTCAAAAGGCTATGCGTCAATGGTGGGTATTAAAATCAGAACATTATGATACAATTCTTTTTTTCAAAGTAATTATTTAATTTTAAAAATAAAATCAATTAATTATTTTTTATTACTATAGGTTGGCAAATTTTATGAACTTTGTATGTTAAATATTATACACATGTAAAGAAAATTTTAATATTCTACTTCATAGATCATATGGATGCTGTTATTTGTGTACCAGAATTAAATTTAACTATGATGAAAAGTAGATAATACAAAATAGCTCGAATTTATTTTTTATTTTTTATTTATTAATCATAGATGAATCGGCTCATTGTGGTTTTCCAGAAAAAGCATATAGTAAATTTGCTGATATACTTGTTTCAAAAGGTTATAAAGTAGCACGAGTCGAACAAACAGAAACACCAGATATGATGAAACAACGTATTGAACAACGTATGTACATAATTAGTTCTTTATTCTCATACACATATATTCATTTTCTTATAGAAACTGGACGAAAAAGTAAATTTGATAAAACTGTTCGTCGAGAAGTTTGTCAAATAACAACACCTGGTACAAAAACATTTAATACATTAGATAATGATAATATTTTCCGTGAAAGTTTATTTTTATTATGTATTGTTGAAATTGTATGTATACATCGAAATAAACATATATATATATATTTCTATTTATTTAGCCAATTACGGATAATAAAATCACACCATGTGAATTCGGTGTATGTTTTGTTGATACAACTATTGCACAATTTTATGTATGTTTAAAGAAATGATTTTATTTATTTTTCTTAAAGAATTTCTTTCTAGATTGGTCAATTTGAAGATGATCGATATTTATCACGTTTACAAACTTTACTTGCACAATATCCACCAGTTCAAGTATGAAACAATTTTTTTGATAAATAAATCGAATTATTTGTGTGTTTAATTAGATTTTATGTGAAAAAAATAAAATATCAGAAAAAACAAAAAAAGTTTTAACATTAACACATGCCAAAATGGAATATTTAACACCAAATAAAGAAATGTATGAAACAACTAAAACACTCGATATTCTTCGAGATGATACATATTTCAAGGATGAAAAAGGAAATCTTCAATGGCCAGATGCTTTTCAACATGTTTTCAATGATGGTAAATAATTTCTTCATTTATTTAGAAACTGAAAAATATCTCACTTATATTTAGGTGATGCACAAGGTTTACATGTTCGTCCAGCATTTCTAATATCAATGCGAGCATTAGGTGGTATTATCTGGTAAGATCATCGAGTTTTTCTAATCAAATTTTGATTGAAATTTAATTTATTTAGGTATTTACAACATTGTCTTATTGATAAAGAACTTTTATCCATGCGGAAATTTTCGATTTTTCAACCACCTGATGAAAATGTTGAACTTAAAGAAGCATCAACATTTACACAACAAAATATGGTACTTGATGCAACAACATTGTATAATTTAGAAATCTTAACAAATAGTCGAGGTGGAAAAGAAGGTTCATTATTATATGTATGTGATCGATGTTCAACTCATTTTGGTAAACGTCTTTTGGCTCGATGGCTTTCAGCACCATTATGTAATGTGAATGAAATTAATGAACGATTGAATGCTATTGATATTTTACGTGAGAAAAAAGAATTATGTATAAAAATTCGTGATAAACTTAAAACAATTCCTGATCTTGAACGACTTTTTTGTCGGTAAGATATCGAGAATTTTCTCTTTTTTTCTTCTATTTCTTTCTTTCTTTCTTTCTTAGTATTCATTCACTTGGTCATCGTCCACTTGATCCTGATCATCCAGAAAATCGTGCTATACTCTATGAAGATATAACATATAGTAAACGAAAAATTCAAGACTTTTTATCTGCATTTGCTGGTTTAAAAGTAGCAAATGATATTGTTGAATTATTTTCAAAATATAACGATATACCATCATCTTCGAATTTACTTAAGAAAATTATTTATCGAGGTGATGAAAATTTTCCTGAACTTGGCGAATTACTTGATTTTTATACAAATGCATTTTCACATGCACAAGCACGTACTGAAGGTAAAATTATTCCAACAGTTGGTGTTTGTAAAGAATATGATGATTCATTAAATGACATACGTGAAAATGAAAAAGAATTAAACGAATATTTAACTAAACAAAAGAAAATTTTAAAAAATCATGATATTAAATATGTTCATGTACAAAAAATTCGTTATGCAATGGAAATACCTGAAAAAGCTTGTGGAAATTTAGATGATGATTATGAATTAATGAGTTCACGAAAAGGTTTTAAACGATATTATACAAGTGAATTACGTGAATTACTTGAAACATTAAATGAAAGTGAAAAAAAGAAAGAATCAGCATTAAAAGATACAACAAGTAGTTTATTTCGAAAATTCGATAGTCATCATGATATATTCCAACGTGTACTTAATTGTTTAAGTACACTTGATGTAATACTTAGTTTAGTTGGTTATAGTGAATCATATTCAGATATGTGTCGACCCATTGTTCTCGCAACAGATGATAATCAACAAGCATTTATTAATATTCGTGATGGTAAACATCCATGTATGCTTCAAAAATCAACGGATACATTTATTCCAAATGATATTATACTTGCTGATAAGTCATCAAATGAAATTTGGCAAACAAAACCATTAGTACTTGTTACTGGTCCAAATATGGGTGGTAAATCAACATTAATGAGAGAAACAGCTGTACTTGCTATATTAGCACATGTTGGTAGTTATGTTCCAGCAACATCATGTAAAATGAGTGTATGTGATCGAATATTTACACGTTTAGGTGCAAGTGATCGAATTATGGCTGGTGAATCCACATTTTTTGTTGAATTAAGTGAAGCATCATCAATTTTACGTCATGCTAGTCGTCATTCTTTAGTACTTATTGATGAACTTGGACGAGGTACATCCACATTTGATGGAACAGCTATCGCTTGTTCAGTTGTTAATGATCTTGCAAATCGTATTAAATGTCGAACATTATTTAGTACTCATTATCATACATTAGTTGATGATTTTGAAAAACATGAAAGTGTTGGTTTGGGACATATGGTATGTTGTAATTTTGAATTATATTTTTATAAATATTTCATGATTTATTTATTAGTCATGTATGATTGAAAAGGATGATGAAACATCAACAAAAGAAACACTTGTTTTTCTTTATAAATTTGTTGAAGGTTCATGTCCTAAAAGTCATGGATTTAATGCAGCACGTACGTATATTTTTCTTTTTAATAAATAAATTTAATATTATTTTCTTTGTATATAGGTTTAGCTAATATTCCTGAATCAATTATTGAATTAGCACAAAGTAAAGCATCAGCATTTGAACGATGGGTTACACTTAAACGAATCTTATTTACATTAAAAAAAATAACTGATAAATCTCAAGAACAAGATATACTTCAATTCTTATCACAATTAAAACTTAATTAAACTAGATATTTACTTATTTATTTTTTTTATTATATATCTCTATGTATGTGTATGTATGTATGACAAATAATTATGACAATATATCTGTGTTATCATTGAAAAAAGAGTAAAATTTGGACCCAGTGTTTTTTTGTTCTTTATTATATATTTATTCTTTCTTTTTGTACTTTGAAAAAATTAAACAAGACATTCTTTTTTTTGTCGATGATAATGAAAGAACATAGAGAAAAAAAAATGACTCTTTTCTTTTTTTTCTTTATTATTTTTTTTTAATTTATATTTGCCAGCTGATAATGATTCACATTCATTATTTTGAAGTATTCTTTATGAATCTAACATTGCGTCCTCTAGCGTAGTTCTACTATGCTAGTATAAGCACATGCTTTTCAACCAATGCTTTTTCATGAATAATGTACGGATCGTCTGATGACTATTAAAATATATATGAGAGGAAGAAAATCATGACGTATATTTATACAGTAGTAGTAGTTCTCGAATGTTTTCTTTTATCTCTATGTTGATAATGAAATATATATATATAAAATTTAGTCATATTTTTTAGTTCTTTTTTTTTCTATTAAATATTTACATGTGTTAGTTTTTTAGATTTCAATTGATAAATAAATCGAATGGCATTACGAAAGAAAGTTCTACTTAAAGTAATTATCTTAGGTGATTCCGGTGTTGGTAAAACATCGTTAATGAATCAATTTGTCAATAGAAAAGTAAATAAATTTTGTTATTGTTGTTTATATTTATTAGTATTATGAATTTAGTTTTCAAATCAATATAAAGCAACGATTGGTGCCGATTTTTTAACAAAGGAATTACAAATTGATGATCGTCTTGTTACTATGCAGGTAGGATTATTAGTTCGATTTTATTATGAAATAATTCATTTTGTTGTTTTTTTAGATTTGGGATACAGCTGGTCAAGAACGTTTTCAAAGTTTAGGTGTTGCATTTTATCGTGGTGCTGATTGTTGTGTTCTTGTTATGGATGTAACATCACCAACATCATTCAAATCATTAGAAAGTTGGAAAGATGAATTTCTTATTCAAGCTGGTCCGCGTGATCCAGAAAATTTTCCATTTGTCGTATGTTATCTTTTTTTCATTCGAAAGAAAAAACTAATAATTCATTTTAGGTACTTGGCAATAAAGTTGATTTAGAAAATCGAATGGTTTGTTATTGTAGTATTTTTTTTTCTAATATTTTTATTTTTTTTTATTTTAGATCCCAACACGTAAAGCACAAAGTTGGTGTCAAGGTAGATATACATTTTAAAAATAAAATTCAAATTTAATTTAATTGTTTTTATTTAGAAAAAAATAATATACCATATTACGAAACATCTGCTAAAGAAGGTGTTAATGTTGAAAAAGCATTTGAAACTGTTGCACGTAATGCATTAGCACGTGAAAAAGAAATTGATCAACAAGCAGATTTTCCTATCCCAATACGTATTCCACAACAAGAAGATCCACCAAAGAGAGATGGATGTTCATGTTAATTTAACATATAATCTTATGTTTTTTTTCTTTTGTATATAAATTGAAATTCAAGCTACCTCGGTATTTCGTCTAACCAAAACAAACAAATGTCTTATCTATTTCCTTTTATTCTCTAACGTTGATTTGTCTTTTTTTTCTTTTCTTTTCATCTATATGTATTTCAAATTTACGAGCATGTTATTTCCATTTTTTTTCCTTCTTTTGTGTATAAACAAATTGAACTTCATTTGCAATAACGACTTTATTTAAATAAACAACTTGGATTAGTCTTTTAAAAAAATTAATTTTTATCATTCGAGATAAAAAAAAGAAGTATGATAAGATGTCATTTTTATTTTTTTTATGACAATCAGACGTATGTGATTTCAAAGGTTAAAGAGCAGAGATTTCGTCACTATGAGTTAGTTACTTATCTTTATAAATTAATGATAAAAGCTCAAATGTGTCATTTATAAATAAATATATAAATATTATTCTTCCTGTCAATGACAAAGAATACTAATGACTTTTATTTCTATTCTCGTTCTAACCCAAGGTAAATTATGTATAAAAAAAGAAGATTTAAATTAGATTATCTGTTTTGACAACATACTGAATGACTTAAAAATAACGTCATAGGAAATTTTTTTTGTAATTAATTTCTATAGAAAGAAAATGACAAATTCATTGAATCGAAGACGATAATTATCGATTTCTCCTGAAGATAACAGAACATAACACAGACATCATTATGATTATGTTGCATTAATTAAGCCGATCTCACTTTAACATAAGAAGTCTGTTTATAGAGTACTTTTATTTAATGAGTATATCTTGTTCATCATGATGTTATACTTGAGAAAACCATAATATGAATTTTTTCTTCGTATATAACTTATAAACAGATATAAGAAAAAAAATTCTTCCGAACAGTTACATTTTATATAAAATGATGTAATAATTTCCTCCGAATTAATCGATAAAATTCTCGTCGAAACATCGATGATGATAAAGTATACACAAAAAATGTTAAAGAAAATCCCAGATATATTAAAAAATAAGACATATTATTAATAAGTAATTCAATTGTTAAACGAAGAGGTGATTTTATAATATTATCTGTTAATGTTCGATAAAGTAGATAACAGGGATTAATTAAATTTAAAATAATCCAAATACATATTTGATTCAATAACATTCTTGAAAATTGTAAATCTTTTCTTGATATTCTCGCTAATCGAACAGGTTGAATTACGACAACTACTCTTAATGGTCTTATTCTACTTTTTATTTTTCGAATATTATTAATTGTAAGTAGACCACATATAAGCATTATAGCTAATGGAAATATTCCACTATCAATAATTATATAAATACTAAAAAACATTCCATAAATACCATTTCGAAATGAACAATCATTATTGTCAATTTCATAAAAAATTAAAACTTGAATATACATTAAACACCAAAATAAACTATTACCAATAATTAAACGTAAAGCAATTTTTGGTGAACTCCATCGACGTCGATTGATATCAGAAGAACTAGCAAAATAACGATCAATTGATGCCAATATAATATAATAACGTGGAATGGCAACAAATACATAGAAAAGATAATAACGAATTTTACAAAACCATAAATATGTATTTACTGCTTGAATATTATGACCAAATTGAAGTATTCTTGTGAGGAGAGCAAAATTAAATGTTAGAAATTGTGAAGCACTTGACGCTAGAAAATACATTACACATGGATTTTTTCGTAAATTTGATTGAAGAAAAATAAAACAATTCATTGTTGATCCAATATTTCCCACAATCCAAATAAGACCCATACCATATTTTGAAATATTTCTATTGAGAAGAAGAAAAAAATGACACCAATAAATCTCATTATCATCAATACGAATTTCCGTGTTATTTAACATGATATTTAATCTATGTGTGAGATAAATTTTTTATTTTATAAAATGAAAACGTAATAGAGAAATTCTATGACGTAAAAAAAA
>CAJNOI010000205.1:117277-132909 GCA_905250115.1 Adineta steineri
AAAAAAAACATAATTCCTTTCGTGACATTCTATAACACTTCAAATATTAAATAGATTATAACGAGACAATTATGTATCTATTATTATACTTAATAACTTTGTTCATAATAAATCAAATTAAAAACAAAAGTTTAGAAAAAATAAATACTAAAATAATTTATGGGCTCATAATAATTGACTCTAATACTGTAACACCAATGAATTGTGTTGATATATATGGATCTTTTGTTTGAAATGCTGCAGATACATTAACAGGTTTTCCAAAAGTTGAATTTATTTTTGTAAAACCATCTGAAGTAACAATTAATGGAAGTTGTTGATTAATCATTGTGGAAACACTTGGGTAAGATGCAGCTAAAAATACAGCTAAAACATCATACATAATACTTGTACCATTTTGTGGACTAAATGGTTTCAAAGCACCATAATGTTTTCCTCCATTATTATACCAAATTGTATAAGAATCAATAATTAATTGAACATATTTATTTTGATTACGATATGAATAAAAATTTTCCCATAAAGAACCATAAAATTGCATAAAAATAGTTGTATCAAGTGGAGCTAAACCAAAATAAGCCCATGAAGAATTAAATACTCTTTGAGCTGATGGAATATCAGTATAAATATTATATTCTTTTGATGGTTGACTAGAATTATCATATCCATAATAAACTGATCCAGCCATAATAAATAAACGTATATATTTTAATAGTTCTGGATTTATATGTTGCAAAACATGTCCTAATGACGTTGATGGTGATATTTCAATAACATTATAAATATTATCTAAATTTGCTTTTTGCATTTCATTTAATAAAGCATCTTCACCATTTTCATATATGATTCCTCCATCTTTTTGAAATTGATCAAGTGTATAATTTTGTGCCCATTCATATTCGAATATATCACGAGTACCAGTATTTTGACCAATAGCTATTGGAATATCGAAACGACCAAATATTGCTAAAGTTTTTGCAGTGATTTGAGCACGTGCTGTAGTATTAAATGTTGAACAAACAATAAGTTTTAAATCAAATATAGTTGGATTTGCTAAAATACAAGTTAATGCCATTTGATCATCATAATCCGAACCAATATCTGTATCTAAGATAGTTGGCATTGGTTTTGTATAAATTTGAATTATTGAAATTATAGACCATATTGAAAGAACTATTAATATTTTCATGCTGCTTGTTTCTAATGCAAATATTTTGGGCTTGTTTTATGGATAAAAGATAAAAAGAAAAAGTCATGTTTTAGTTTGATTCAGTTGTCTTTATTTCTCTTTCTCATCTTCTATTGTTTCGTGCAGATAACCAGTATGATATTCATATACATACTACTAGCTACAAGTCTCTGAACTTTCAAGACTTCTTTGAGACTAGATAGTTTTCCATCTAATTTTTACTAGAGGTAGAACTTAAAACCTATGATCACTGATACGATTCATGCTCTATTGACTACGAGAGTAAGAAGGGAGTGGGTGCTGAATTAAGATACACACCTACATCCACACCCACATCCACCCTCAAGATGGCAAAATCAAAGCTGTGTATTAGTTGAATTTTTTAGAACACAATCGCTCAATTTTTATTTCATTCTGTGGCATAGAATCAATTGATAAAAAACGCAAGTTGAGAGTAGCAGGTTGCTTGCTGTTGTAGACAGATTTGCGAATCGGTTTATTTTCGCTTAAACCACTTTCATATTCGTATTGGATAGTGTTGTAGGTATCAATTTCGGTCAATATCGAATTTTCGTATCTCATGATCCGATTGATTTGCAACGTAAAGATTGTCATGCTGATCGAATGTTAAACTGATAGGATGCCTTAGTTGACTGCAGTATCTTTCGATACTAGATTTGCCAACGACGACATGTCCAAGGATCGCTTTGTGTGGCCAACTCATTATTCTGTCATTTCCCCAATCGGCCACAAAAACAGTATTCCATGGGTTAACAAAGATTTTACCTGGTTGTGACAATTGTTCAAGACCATTTCCTCTGTTTCGGCCTCCAGCCACAACGATACCTTCTTTGGATCCCGTCTTCCACTTAATCACACGATCATTTTTCTCGTCAGATACATACACCGAATTATCTCGACCAACAAAGACGTACAGAGGCCCATTTAACTGATCTAGTCGGTTTCCGTCTCCATTTCCGCCTGCAACGAGTATTCCGTGAGATTCGCCTATCTTGTATTTCCTGACTTCATTCTTTTTATAATCTGTAACGTAAAGATATCCTTCTTTGTCCATTGCTAGACCATGACAGTCGATATTTGATATTATTGTTTCGCCACATGTATTATATCCAAGACGCCATCGAACTACTCTTCTATTCTGATAATCGCAAATGAGAAGATTGCTTCTAGTTTCATCAACAATAACATCGGTTGGACAATTTAACTGATCAGGTCCATCGCCTTTTCCTCTTCCACCAGCAATTAATTCACCCGCCATTGCACGACAACGCCATTTTAAGATTCGATTATTGGTAGAGTCAGCAATATACAGAACTTGATCATCATCCACACAAAAACCATATGGATGATGAAGATGAAATCTATCATTGCCGGAATTAGATCCTCCAGCTACACGGTAACCATTCTGTGTCCATTTATAATTTGGGGGAATGCTTATTCCAGGTACTGGTGCTAAAGTATAGACAGTTTCAGTAACGAGGAAGAATGCTAAGATACTGTTGCCGTTTAGTGGGTAGGTGTTGGTATATAATACCAACACTCACACCCACACCCTGATAAGAATAATATTTAAATCTTCTATGCGGTATGTCAGGTCATGTTCGACTTACAATAGGTGGTCTCAGAAAATAAGGATTTGCAGAAAAATGAGTCAGAAATTTTCAAAGCACCTAGAACACGACAATCGCATCTTGCCAATGGCTGATTCACTTAATCTGAATATCTTCAGGTCGTCTACTTTCCCGATTAATGAACAAAACAAAGCAGATACACTTCGGGTAGATCAACTATTTTCTCAGTCATGTTTTTGAAATATGAATGAGAGTAGGTTATACTGCATCTGTAATTATCAATAACTACCCGTACGCTATTCTTGCATATTTACACTTACGAGCTAGTTGTAGCGGCAGAATCTTTTGTTTCAGTAATTCGCTTTGTTTGTCCAAGGTAGATAGTTTCGATTGAAGTTGTTGATTTTCATTTTCAAAATTCTGACAGTGCTGGTCATGACGTATTATTTCTGACTTCAGCTGATCAGAAGACATGAGCTTGTTGGGTTGTAAAATAATACGTGTCGTATCGAGCTGTAATTCATTGATCTTTTCAGTAATATGTTTGAACTGATCAAGGCAAAACATTCTCAATTCAGTAGTGCATTGTATGAGGTGACTAGCGAATTCATCGCGGGGTCCGTTCCACGTACATGAATAATTCCCAGATGAACAGCGTACTACGAATTTGGGACACAGCTTATTAATATGTTCACTGAAGTTTCCTCGTTCGATATTCCGCTCATGACACCAATTACATCGAACCAAAATTTTATTGAGCATGTTAACAAAATTACGAGTGGCCTTCCGAAATCCCTGAAGCATCTGGCAATTTCGGCATATAGGACAGTTGTTGTTATTTTGAAGCATTTGCTTGATGCACACTAGACAGAATGTATGACCGCAAAACCAGATTGTCCCAGGATCAAAAAATGGTTCGAGACATATGCTGCATATGAGCTCCTGATCAATTGAATCTTTGTCCATGTAACTAAAGTCTTGCATGTGTTGCATTTCGAGCGCGTGCAATGTCATCGACTCGCTTTTTGGTGTCTCACCTGGTGATCAACAAATGTGAAATGAAAGTCTATGAAATAATTCATTTTTGCTGTTCTCTCATAACAGTTCTGCTTCATGAGTCATGGTTGGAAACTACGAAGAAAAAAATGATGCATCATTAATAGCAACATAAAATTTTTTCTGTTCTGAAACTCGTATGAGGTAATTTCCATGAAAGCGACTCAGTTTGAGTTATTGCAAATACTTTTTTATTCGTCTCCAACTATGACTCACGACGCAGAACTGTTATAAGAGAACAGCAAAAATGAATTATTTCATAGACTTTCATTTCACATTTGTTGATCACCAGGTGAGACACCAAAAAGCGAGTCGCTGGCAATGCATGCACTCGAAATGCAGCAAATGCATGCCTTTTGTTACATGGACAAAGATTCAATTAATAAGGAGCTCAAATGCATCATCTGTACCGAACCATTTTTCGATCCTGGAACAATCTGGCTTTGTCATCATATATTCTGTCGGGTGTGCATCGACCAAATGCTTCCAGACAACAAAGTCTGTCCTATATGCCAAAATGCCGAGAGGCTCCAAGAATTTCAAAGAAGCGCGGATAATATTGTGAACATGTTGAATAAAATTTTAGTTCAATGTGAATACTGCTATGAGCTGAATATCGAACGAGGAAACTTCAGTGAACATATTAATAAGCTGTGTCCCAAATTCGTAGTACGCTGTTCGTCTGGAAATTATTCATGTACGTGGAATGGGCCCCGTGATCAATGTGCCAATCATATCACGCAGTGCATTATCGCATTGCAGGAGTCTTTTTACGATCAATTAAAGGGTGTCACGGACCAGGTGAACGAATTGCAGGTGACAATAAAGCAGTTACGTTTGCGAGAGATGGAAATTCACATTGAAAATGAAGAATTCAAACTGCAAATCAAATCACTTGAGGAGCGTTACAAGAGTCTGAAAGAAAACAATCAGCTGCTTAAATCGACGTTAGATACGACTGTGGCTAAGAATAACAGCTTACATTCACAAGTTGATGCAGTCGCATTCCAAAATGGATATTTCGAACTGCAAGTAGTCGATGTAGTAAATGAAAAAAAGCAGTTAGAGATTCAAATTGATGATCTGTTATCGAGAAATACAATACTTCAATGCCAAGTGAAACAACTATTAGACGAGAAAGATGGTCTGAAATCGAAAATACATACTCGCCAAGGCGCAAACCAACAACTTAAGAATCAAGCAAAAGATCTCACTAATAAGAACATCGATTTGAGGGCCGCGAAGCACCAGCAGAAAGTTCAGTTAAAGAATGCTAGCGTCGAAAAAGAACGTATCCAATCAGAAGTGTCCAGCAATGAACGATTAAACGAGTCGGTAACGCAGTCTATGAGAAGTCCTCAAGACAAAAAGAAAAGATCCTGGAAGTGGACCTGTTGGTAAAGAATAAATATAAATTTGAGAGACATTGAGAAAAACGAATAACTATCTGAAGCATGAGTATCAATGTGAGTGGGTGTGGGCGTAAGTGTGACTACCATATTTATATCACATTTACACTCTCCCCACGCCCACACCCTATAATAATTATTATTTTCTTTCTCCGATTTTTAATAGTCAATACCTTCAGATGACTCAGCAAAGTCATTATATTTATAAAAGTTTACTAATCTTACAATAATATTCTTTTTGATCTACTAAAGAAAAAGATTCAAAATAATTTATGTCTTGTTTATTCGATTGTTATGGGCCTAACATATCAAACATGTGCTGACCTCTGTTGTCACAAAGTGTTGTTAGTAAAACTAATTAACATAAGCAATGAGCCTTATTTAACATTTGCTTGTTGGCCACGAACATGTATAAAAATGCCTATATATTATTTCATCGGTCGCTAAGAGTAGTTCCTTCGCTAAGAGCTCCTAGCGCAGGGACTACTCTTAGCGACCGATGAAATAATATGTGGCCATTTTTATACATGTTCGTGGCTAACAAGCAAATGTTGAATAAGGCTCATTGTGAAACTCTATTGGTAAACAACATTCTGGGAAAAAACATTACCATTTTATATTGCTTCGTTTCTTGAGAGGAATTGATTTCGTTGTTTCATTGAAATAATTCATATCAATGAGTTCGCGTAAACAACGTTTCGACGCAGGTTCATCTTCTTCGTCAGCACCTTCGACTGAATCAACTAAACCACGTAAACGTCGTTTCGATGATATATCAGAAACAGATTCTTTCAATAATAGTAGTAAGTCAAAGGGTTATAATAGTACTAGTAAACCCAAAGGTTATAATAATATGTCTCAAGCTAATCCAACAATTAATAAATTTACAAATCAAAATTATTCTCATCAATATTTTGAATTATTCAAAAAACGACGACAATTACCTGTCTGGGAATATAAAGAAGCATTTATGGCAACACTTAACAAAAAACAAGTTACTATATTTGCCGGTGAAACTGGTTCTGGTAAAACAACACAAATTCCTCAATGGTGCGTTGATTTTGCACTTGCTCTACCTGTCACAGGTGGACAAAAACGCCGTGGTGTTGCATGTACACAACCATATCGTATTGCTGCAATGTCTGTTGCACAACGTGTTGCTAATGAAATGGATGTTGCACTTGGACAAGAAGTTGGTTATTCCATTCGTTTTGAAGATTGTTCATCACAAAAAACACTTTTAAAATATATGACTGATGGCATGTTATTACGGGAAGCTATGTCAGATCCATTACTCAAATCTTATTCATGTGTATTATTGGATGAAGCACATGAGCGTACATTAGCAACAGATATTTTAATGGGTCTATTAAAAGAAGTTGCTAAACAACGATCAGATTTAAAAATAATTGGTAAGTTAAATAACTAAAAAGTATAATAGAAAATAAATATTTCTAATTTAGTTATGTCTGCTACACTTGATGCTGGTAAATTTCAAGATTATTTTGACAAAGCACCATTATTAACTATTCCTGGTCGAACATTTCCGGTGGAAATTTTCTATACACCTGAACCCGAACGTGATTATTTGGAAGCAGCTATTCGTACAACTGTTCAAATTCATATAAATGAAAAACAAGAAGGTGATATATTACTTTTTCTTACTGGTCAAGAAGAAATTGAAGATGCATGTAAACGACTTCAACGTGAAGTTGAAGGTTTAGGTCCTGAAGCCGGTGAATTAAAATGTATTCCATTATATCCAACATTACCACCAAATTTACAACGACGTATATATGATGCAGCACCACCAAATAAACCAAATGGTGCGATTAGTCGTAAAGTTATTGTTTCAACAAATATAGCTGAAACATCATTAACTATTGATGGTGTTGTATTTGTTATTGATCCTGGATTTTCAAAGCAAAAAGTTTATAATCCACGTATACGTGTTGAATCACTTCTTGTTACACCAATATCAAAAGCAAGTGCACAACAACGAGCTGGTCGTGTTGGACGTACTCGTCCTGGAAAATGTTTCCGTTTATATACAGGTTAGAAACAAAAAAAATTACGAACTAAAAGTTTTTATTATTGATTTATTCTTTTAGAAAAAGCATATAAAAGTGAAATGCATGAAAATACATATCCAGAAATTCTTCGATTGAATTGTGCTAGTGTTGTATTACAATTAAAAAAGTTAGGTATTGATGATCTTGTTCATTTTGATTTCATGGATCAGCCAGCACCTGAAACATTAATGCGTGCATTGGAATTATTAAATTATGTTGCTGCTATTGATGATGAAGGAGATTTAACTGAATTAGGTTCAATGATGGCTGAATTTCCGCTTGATCCACAATTAGCTAAAATGGTTATAGCCTCATGTGATTATTCATGTTCAAATGAAATTCTATCTTTAACAGCCATGCTTTCTGTTCCTCAATGTTTTGTTCGTCCAGATGGTGGACGTAAAAAAAAACAAGCTGATGAAGCTAAAGCACGTTTTGCTCATATTGATGGTGATCATTTAACAATGTTAAATGTTTATCATGCCTTTAAACAAAATCATGAAAACTATCACTGGTGTTACAAAAATTTTGTTAATTATCGTTCATTAAAATCAGCTGATAATGTTCGAACACAACTTGGACGTATTATGGATCGGTAAGAAATAAAGATTTAATTAATCTTATAAACTATTTTGTTTTTATTTAGATTTAATCTTAAACGTACATCAACTGAATTTACTTCACCAAATTATTATATCAATATTCGTAAAGCATTAGTCAGTGGATTCTTTATGCAAGTTGCACATTTAGAAAAAACTGGACATTATCTAACAATAAAAGATAATCAAATTGTTCAATTACATCCTTCAACTATTCTTGATCATAAACCAGAATGGGTTTTATATAATGAATTTGTTCTAACAACAAAAAATTATATCATTACTGTAACAGATATCAAACCTGAATGGTTATTATCTATTGCACCGCAATATTATGAATTATCATCATTACCCAATGGAGAAGCACGACGACAATTACAACGTATATATCAACGGATGGAAAATAGACGAAATGTTAACCAAATATTACCTGATTTCGAAGCAAGACGTGAATTCACATCTGTACATCAGCAAACTGAAAACAATCAAAATGCTGAGCAAAGTTCAGCAACGATACATTCAGAATCGAGTTGTATATTATTATAAGTGAAATTAATTAACAATCAAGTTCTCGTCATTGGGTAGGAATCTTGCTACTTCATTTATTTCACATTCATCCCACACCCAACTTGGATAGAAACAGCAATAGCTGCATGATATAATGCTGTTTAATCTAATAAATTCTTCTGTAGACTTTTATTTTTATGTTGTTATTTCTTCACTATACTTATAATATCTTCTACAATTGCTTTCAATTAATTATTGAGCTTTAATTCAAATTACAGTGCATTCATTAAACTGCTTCTGCCACTAACTCTTTAAATAAAATAATTATATAATCTATACAAACACTTTTGAATAATGGATGAGCAAATATCTTCCTAAATATATATAAAGTTGGTAGAATACGCTTGCTTGCAAATTTTGATTTAAAGACGAAGTGCTAGGGTGTGGGTGTGTATCTTCATTCACTACGCGCGCCCACCCACACCCTTAAGATGTTTATCAAAATTAAAATTTTTGTATTGACAATCGTGATATCACTTACAATTTCATCATAGAATCGGATTTCAGACATAGTGAGACGTGTTTTTTCACTTCTCTAATTTCTTACCTAAATGCCAATATTGACATGAAAAAGAATCTATTGAGAAGAAATAATATAAAAACACGAGAACGTTTTTGCTGTTTTAATTATCTTCATTGGTAAAAACCAATTCAAATTAAAAAATGCAGAGTAAATAATAAACTCTCAAACGTAATCTTTTATGACAGCTGAATCAGTTTATTAATGTGTTGTACACTTTCATAAACGTTTTATAAAGATTTACTATTCACACCATTTTGTTTCCATTGTAGAGTTTATCTACGGAATCCGATATTTTATTTGCTGAAATAATGGCTTCGTTAATGTTTGACAATAATAGTCGAATTCTATTGCGAACTAGGTCGAATCAGTACTATAACGAACAAACAACTGGAATTTTGAAAGGCATCATGCCGGGTTTTGTTAATTCAATGTCAAACAATGTTATCAGGTTTGTTGCATAGATCAGACTCTTCATCTTTCTGATTCAGCTAAAAGAGTATCATATATTTTGTCGTTTCTCTGGACCAATGCGAACTGTCTCAATACTAAAATCGATGATTTACGCATGCATAAAACATGAAATATTCGAGCTCAGATTCGGTAACTTATGAGTTAGTCATTTTTCAGAATGAAAACTTGATTAACTTGTGCATTATTGAACTCTAAGGCCGGAATCAGAAGCCACCAAGCCTGAAAGTTTGGATCCTGTGCATGCCTATTGATGATCCATTTTGAAGTTTTGAGCTTTATTTACTTTAAAATCATGAAACCATATAGGATTGAAAAAGCTGTCGCAGCCAGATTTCTCTCTACATATTGAATATTTACTTTAATACTCATCTCTTTTTTTAGTCGGCTTGGCATTGTCCATTTAGCATCTCAAGGTTTACAGGCAGTGTTAGATGCATTGTCACCCAAGGTACTGAATTTCGTTTTACAAAACGATGACAACTGCACTCTCGATGTTGCTGATGCAGAGATATGTGAATCAGAACAATATCATCTACTGAGAATTGTTGGAGCTCACATGGATGAGTTTAAAAATAGTCCCTTAACAATTTATTTTAATAGTGATGAACATTCATTTGAGAAAACTATTTGGTCTTTTGGAGATTCAAGCACATATGTGGGAAACATTGTGACATTCTGTGCTTCAGCTCATGCTGGACATGTAAATATAACAGCTTTAACAAATATTTTATCAACATTATTGAAAACGCAGATTAGTGAAGAACAGTTATCGATAAACAAAAGTGAAACAGTTATAATTTATTCGGAAAAAGCCAAAGAATGTGGTGTTCTTAAATTAAACTTTACTGGTGATCAAATCAAAATAAAAGGTTGTTGTGATGAAGGTGCAAATACAAGAGTACATGTTAAAAAAGATATGATTATATTTAAAGATAGTAAAGAATTATTGCTTACTTTACGAACATTTGCCAGAGAAAATCGTCAATAATTTACACTTTTCTGCAACTACTTATTAATCAAACTTTAAATAAAAACTTGTTCTAATCTTGACGGAGAATATACATAAGTATGTCTCCTTTTCCTTCACATCCTCACCCACAGCCCTAACGTTCGATTTGTCTACTCGGAAAATAAAATCTAGATAAAATAATGTAATATTTGTGTCTAAAATATGTACTATAAATATAGTTATAAAGTGTTCATATGTCTATGTACAGGAACATTTATAGATAATATAATACGTCTCCATTGTAAATACAAACTATTGAGAAGTTCTGTTCGAAGTTCAGCTAATGATAAAGTACAAGCAGAATGAAATAAAGGTATCATAAAATAGCTGAAATATATTACATATTCAAGAATATCAAAGATGATATCTTCCATAACATCAAATAAAAAAATAGTATATACAAGAGATAATGATAAGTAAAATATAAGATAAAGAAATGAAGCTGATAATAATTGAATTGCCATTTTTAGATATTTTCTTGAGAATGTGGGTGTGAGTTAAGGGAAGATCCACACTCATACCCATCTAATTGTTTCATACCCGAGATAAGTATACGTAGGTCAACACATCCAAGTGATTTTTATTGAAATCCCCTATGGCATACCTAGGAAAGTTCTCTGATTAGTAGCATTAGCTCTTTTATTATTTTCTAAAAAGAAATTACTATACTAAATTTATATTAAAAAAAAACCTTAATGTAATGGAACTATCAATCTTGTCTTTCAACAAAATCAAAATTGTGTTACGATGTCGAAGAAATGCATACCTATGAGTAGTTTATAAAAAAACAGCAGAGTACACAAACACTGTCTTATAAGTAACTGAGGATAAGTCTAGGTAGTAAAATCATTATAATATTAATCCTTACTAACACCCACCGTTTTCTGTTAATCTTATAATCAACGAAAAATTGAATGATATTTCAAATTAGTTTTATTTAAATTTGTAAATGAAAAGCAACCGAAGTAGTGAGTTATTCAGCAGAGAGTGGTTTGATCGTAGTTGTATCATCCATAACAGCAAGACTCATCACTGGTTTATGTCGATTATTGTGTGAGTTGATGCCATGAAAACCACCAGCCACGTAACAAGTCTTTGATTGATTCGTCGACTGATTCTCTACTAGTACCGGCACGACAAGTGAATTGAGTTGAATACGTTGAATATCACACTTTTTCTCTTCATGCACTCCATAGCAAAGACGAAGAAACCATCCACTGACATCTGTTCCTCTCGGACTGGAAAAAAAAGAGTTTCGAAAATAATTATATTTTAAACTGAAATTTCTGAATGCAAAATAAGTTACCTTCCAGAGCCTCCTCCACCCCAATGCTTTATGTCCATGACTTTATTCCAGAATTTATTATCGACTTGACCTTGATAAGTCTGAATGAATTGATCGATAATAGGTAATAAACCTCTGATATAACTACGGAAACTATCCTTTGTAGAAGTACTAAACATTTGCAATTGCTCAGTCTTCTGACGTAATAATTTCCAATCATCAAGAGTACCAACAAAGTGAACATTACGAATGCCACACTTAGTTACTATGCATCTATATTCAAAATATTGTTTGAATGTATCCATAATGGCTACACAAGAAAGTAATGATTCTATCTTAGTTGTAGTCGAAAAGTTTGAAGTAAGCAATTCAACAGCCTCATTTTTAACATGTTTGCTTACTTCTTCACGCATCTGGTCGAGAAAATCATTCCAACTAAATAAAAAGACAATGATTGAGATGATAGACATGTAAAACTCACTTAGGCTCAACGCTGGGCGGTTGACAAATAGTTAATAACTTTTTGTCTTCGTGATCAACAAAAATTGTACGTAATTGTTCGGCATTTTCATTGACATACTTGGAAAAATAAATACATATCATCAACCACATATCGTCAGGAGAGAGAACAATATCTTCGTGCGAATTATAAGCTCTCAGAAAGGCTGTGAATAACGCATGATTATCACCACATGATGTATCTAAAAATCATTCACATATTTCCACTGAATTAAAAGTTATAAAATTTACTCACGTGGCCCGTTGGCGATAATATGCTGTACTTTGTAACGTGTTGGAGTGGCTTCATTGTTGACTTTATGTATCCAGTAGTTGGCATCTGGAAGATCCTTACGAGTCTCGTACGTGTTATAATCCTTGTTGACTTTCGGAAGACTATCACAAATTGTTACTGTATGGTAATTCAAAGGTACGTTTTCGGTGATAGAAGCAGCAGTTACACTTTTTGTGTTTTCTGGTTGTGATCTACTGGAAACGCCACCCATTTGTCGTAAGAAAAGTAATAAAGAAGTTGTACGAAACTATAAGATGAAGAAAAATATAACAGTGATGTAATTTCAAACATGATCCATATATGACACATATGCTACTCCGATAGTGAAGCAGAACAAAAAGCAGATACAGAGAGTGAGTCAGAGTAGAGGTGACGAGATTGTCATTTACAGGAGTCGAACGACGTAAGAGAAAACATAGATACCATCATAGAGGTATATAAAATTTTATAATGGTACATGAGTTCAGGGTGTGGGTGTAGACATAGGTGATTGAAGAATACAACATCCACACTCGTACCTTCAAGACAACTCGCCGTTACTAGATTGCAAGGAATACTAGATGACTAATCAGAGTTTCACGACTTTGATTATGTTTGAATAGAACTATTGCTACTAATTGATAAGATTCGTCTGTTTTCAAAGTTTTACTTTGGCATATATTGAATTGTGAGTTGAATTCATGCATTTTTTTCATGTCTTTTGGAGAAATACATCATACACCGCGATGATCAGTTCTGCTCTTCATATATCTGATGAGTTTTTATTCTAAAGCAAATCGGAATACTCAAAAAATACTTATTGCGCATAGAGAAAAAAAGAACGTGATTAAAAGTAAATCCTGACAAAGCAGATTATTTAATAAAATCAAATAAAAAAAGACATCAAACTAATCATGACTTATTCATTGACGTCAATCATTTATTGACGATGATAGTTGATATCTTATTTTTAGTTAAAACACGTCCGATGATTAACATAGGTTTTGATCAATTCTTCTTTCTCTTCATCACGTTCGTCTTCATTAAAATCAAAGATTTTCTGTAAAATCAAAAAAAAAGAGAAGTATATGTCGAATTAAAATTCTGTTCTGTGTGTTCGAATTTGGAAAAGAACGAAATTCAATGAAAAATATCATATTAAATCAATAGTTTTGTTCATTAATCCAATCTAAAATAATTTTTTTATCTTACTCACGACGAAACCTTCTCTAGAACACTATTTTTTCTCTTTGTCATATGTAAGAAGAAATGAATGAGAGAAAAAGAGAGAGATATAACTAGAGAGAAAATCTACAACTAGTGCCATTTTGTTTTTATCGAAGACAAAGAAGAAGAAGAAGACTGTTTTATTAGTTAACGATTTTATCAAAAAAAATCTTGTTGAATGATGTTGAATATCTACGTATCTATCATTATTCTTCTTTTCATTCTCAACAATGAAGCATTAGGTAAATACTTTTATTTATCACATATACTGAGGATCAACTATTGCACAAATGACATTATTCATTAGAGTTTTAGTTGAACAAAAGAGAGTCAAGTAATTAATTATAGAATTTGACAGGAATTTCTATTATATATTCAAAAGTGATGGTGCTAATCTCTTGCAGCGGCTATGTGAGACTTTTTCTTAGTTTGAAAAGTGAATGTATTTCAAGTTTAAAAGTATAAGTTGAAATACTGATTGATAGTTTCAAAACGCTTGAAAACTTGAACATTACTAGAATCTTCTTTGAATATCAAATTTATTTGTAGATCTCGCGGCGAGAATGAGACACAAGAGAAAGAAAACAAATCTATTCCATCATATCGCATTATAATATACGAAAAAAGAAAATTAATTGACTTTTTCAGATGAAATCAAAATCAGAGAAAGAAAAGATCAGGAGATTAATGTATATAAAAACAAAGTTTATGAAATTATTTGACAATTTTTTTTTGAGATAAGATGTAGATTTATTATAGAAAAATACTGTGATTGATAAAACAATTGTATTGTATTTTTGATGTACTCAAAGAGTTATATGTGTAAAAATAGAAGTGAGGTATGAAGTCAGTTGATCATCCACTTCTATATAGTTATATTTTATTTGTTCTTATAGAAAATGAAAAGGATTTAACACTTTTGAGCTGCACAGAAGGAAAGAATCTTTTTTTGGACTATATGAAATTATTTGGTAGAAATGAATACGTCTGATAGAAAGAAAAAGCACAAATCGTATAATAATATAGAACTGCTTTGCGAGTGCAAATATCCAAAGCATTTTATTTAGGTCTTAATCAATTTCAATAAAGTCATTTTCATTCTAAACAATTATTTTTTTCTCCATCGAATTCATTTTGATCGAACAAATAAAAAACTATTTGATTATTTTTTTGTCTTCAATGATAATCATATTTTTCCAAGAATCAAACATAATTATTTTTCTTTTACAACAAAACAAAATAAATCAATAAATGAAGCTGATCTTCTTCGATGAATTCAGCCCTCTCTTAGTTAATATTTACAAATTATCCAAGAAAATACAACAACAATCATAGAAATCTTTTACAAAATTAATCTCATTGAATTGTTCCAAGAAAAAACATGAATTAACAATTTAGTTTCGTTTACAGTTCTTATCTAATATTTTTTATATCTTTCTTGTTTTAGCTATTTCATTCAATCAACCAAAGTTTGGCCCAACACCCATTTGGGATTCTAATGGAATTACTTTTGCTGATCAATCGATTGTCGGTGAACATCCTCTCGCTATTTTTGTGAGCAAAAACGACACAATCTATGTCGCTAATCAAGAAGATAACACAATTGTAATATGGCAAGAAGAAAGTGTCAATCCAACAAAGATCATTTCTGGTAATTTTACAGCATCCAATTCTCTCTTCGTGACATCGAATGGTGACATTTATATTGATGATGGCGAGGAGAATGGTCGAGTGCAGAAATGGAGTGCAGAAACAAATACCTTTGTCACGGTGATGAATGTTACCTCATCATGCTATGGTTTGTTTGTCGATGCCGCTGATACTCTCTACTGTTCAATGTCTGATCATCATCAAGTAGTGA
>CAJNOI010000205.1:132919-146216 GCA_905250115.1 Adineta steineri
TCATCATCAAGTAGTGAAAAGATCATTAAATGATTCTGTGATGATTTCAAATGTTGTTGCTGCTGGAACAGGTATTCAAGGATCAGGCTCGAATGAACTCGATGGTCCTAAGGGAATCTTTGTCGATATGAATTTGGATTTATATGTAGCAGATTGTTTAAATGATCGAGTTCAGTTGTTCCAGTTAGGAGAATCAAATGGCATCACAGTGGCTAGCAGTGCATCAATAAATCCACCACTTGATTGTCCAGCTGGAATTATATTAGATGCCGAGAAATATTTATTCATTGTGGATCAAGGCAATAATCGCATTGTTGGTTCAGGCTTGAATGGTTTTCGATGTTTAGTTGGATGTTATGACAAGACTTCACAATCCAGTCAATTGAATAATCCATTTAGTTTTAGTTTCGATCGTTATAGAAACATATTTGTTGCTGATCAATCAAATCATCGAATTCAAAAATTTCAATATTTGGAAGAATCATGTGGTAAGTTTAGAATAATCGAGTAAAGTTTCTAATATCATTTCAATTAATATTTATTCAGAGAAATAGTTTATTTTATTACTATACTTAGTGATATTGATAAAAAAAAACTAATGTCCTGGATTATATTTATATAACAAGAAAAATTCTAAGATAAAGATGATAATGAAGAAGTCATAAATTTGTAAGGCTATGACTTACCAGACTTTCTTAGTCCGGAATAATACTCGTTTTTGTATACGAGATTTTCTAACATTTTTATATTGTAAATATTACAACGTCTCTTGAAAAGAACTTGCGGATTTTAAGGGCTAACATTGATATTTACTGTAAAGACGCAATATAGATATTTTATCTCATGTTTTTCTTCATTTCTCTATTAAAAGCATTACTCTGAAACAAACGGTTCAACTCTTTTTAGTAAACAGAATGAAAAGCAAACTAAGAATATCAATCATTTCTTTTCTTTATTCTAAATACAAATACTCATTGATTTTTTTTCATCCAGTAGGTAATTCATTAGCTATAGAAACAACGTATTTATCATCGTTAACACCAAACAGTTCAATTTATTTTCAAGATTGTTCAACATTAGATTCGTATTATGAAGCGATACAAGCGAACGTCACTGTAACTGGTTATTATACCTTTCTAATCAACAGCGAGATGAAAACCACGCATGCTTATATCTACACAAATGACTTCAATCCACTAAATGTGTCCAATAATGTGATGAGTCATAGTGGAGACTATGGAAATGGAAGTCAGTTTCAACTCAAAGCTTTTTTCCAAGTCAACATGAAATACATTTTCGTTACGACAACATCTTCTCGAAATATAACAGGAAATGTTTCAATTCAAGTATTCGGCCCAAGCTATATCGGTTTTAATCGTATTTGTGAGTATTTGTAGTATTTTAATGGATAATCAGTTGCACATATTCATAGTCGATAAAAAATATAGATAAACTCGATCTACAAAATGATATACAGATAAAGATATATCTGTTCGATAGATACCAAGATTTATATCACTTCCAATCACTTTCGGTAAATGTATTTGAGAGAGAGAGAGAGAGAAAGTAATATTTCAAATTGTTTACACTTATTTCCATATTATACAAAATTGAATCGATTTTCTTTTTCGTTAGTGAATACTTCATCAGTTGTTCAAACAACTTATACATCAGAACTGACAAGGAACAGTTCAAAGTATATGGTTAGTTGTTCGGTGGCAAGTTCTTATTATAAAGCGATACAAGTGAATGTTCATAAAAGTGGTTATTACACTTTCCTCAGCGAAAGCACTAAGGACACATACGGCGTTATTTACGAAGAATATTTTAATCCACCCAATCCAAATAAAAATCGACTCTTAGACGATGATGACAGTTGCAAACTACGTCAGTTTAGATTCACAATTGCTCTTGAAACCAGTATCACATATATATTGGTTGTGACAACGTGGTCTCCTGGTATAGAAGTTGCATTCTCAATCTTGGTATCGGGTCCAAATAATATTGATCTCAAGAGTATTAGTAAGTATTTGCACTACAACTATTAAATGAATATCTATCAACGTTAGCATGAGTATTTAGTTGAGTTTGGCATATCCACAACAAAAACTTGTTTTGTAAGATGACATTTGTATTATGAGAAGAAAGCTTTACATAAACGGCTACATTAAATCCATCAAATAACAAAATATCGTGAATAGGATCAGATTAATCTCCTTCAATATAGACCCGCTCCAATCAATCGCTAATCTGATGTGAATAATATACAACTCGACAAGAATCCCTTCTCGTGACCATGAAATGAAAAAAACTTTGCTTTTTGTTACAGCATGGGCTATCGCTCAATGTTCCTATAATAAAAAAATGCTGCAAACATACACATACGACTTAAAGATAGATAATATAAATATATATTTACTTTGTATGAATCTAAAAGATATCTTTACGTACTTTAATTTTTGAATGAATTATAATAGTAGCAGAATTAGACTATAAATAAACAATTTTTCGTATCTAAGACGTTGGGATATTATCCATTTTCGAAATAAAGAAGTTATTCCAAACTCATTCGTGACATACATTAACGAAGGTTCGAGTACTGAAAAATATTTTTAGATTCTATTTTTACTCTCCGTTTACGGCTTGATTATTTCATTTAGAGTGATATTATAGACAGTCGTCTCGTCAGAAAGCTAGGCTCAGTTTTGACATGCCTTTCAATATTCAAGGTATATAAGAGATGACTTATGATGCTCAACTTTTTTTACATCCAAACGATTCGTTTTTCTCCCAGACGATCAAGATCTATCAGGAATCTTGACTGTTATTTTTGTTTTTATCACATAGGTTCTCCCTCAACCATCCAGAAACCATATTTAGATGCTGTACAATCGGCCTATTCGTCAGAACTGACAACAAATAGTCAAACATATTCTCGAGATTGTCGAAAATTAAACTATTATTATGAAACTATACGAATGCGTGTAGTAGAAACTGGAAGCTATGCTCTGATTAGTAATAGTAGTATGGATATATTTGGTTATATTTACGAAGATGATTTTAATCCAATGAATCCTTTCGAGAATTTACTGCCACAGGACTATCGAGCATGTAGTTCTCCAGATTTCAAGTTGATCGCTGATCTTTACACTGGCACTTCATACATATTAGTAGTGACTACATCTTCTCCGAATATGAGAGGAAACTTTTCCATTCGAACATCTGGCCCAAATAATATCTTTCTTGATCCTTACAGTAAGTATTTTGTATTATTTACAAATCATTAATAGAGAAGTATAGCATCCCACTGGACTCTATTTTCACTCTTGGATAATAAAAGATTTGAGAATTTCAAATAGATCGTATAATTCAGTAGAACTACTGTCCAAAATTAGAATCACATCGAAACTCGTTCTTTGGAAATTAGGCATTTATCTTCCAATCAGATAAGATTAAGACTCAGTATTGTAGCTTAGTCGGAATCAGATGAGTTGTACGAGTTCAATCAGTTGGATAAATTAATACAACTTTTCTTCCCGCATCAACGATATATACGAAAAGATCTATTCTTTCGTGATTTCACATTATCTAAGATTTTATTACCTTGCAGTCTTTGAAAATCTGCCGAGTTCATATGCAGAAACGTCTTTACAAAAATGAATAAATTTATCATCAGACACTGAAAAGAAAATAGAAATATATAAATCTAATCTCGACACGACACACTATGTATAGACAAATGACTTTGATATACTATTGTTGTTTACAAATTTGTGCCTATATGGCTTTGTTAAGTTGAGAACGATTAATCTCATCTTTTGATGACCATCTATTTCTATCTTTAGCTCAAATTCTAAGGAGTTGTTTCATTGGTCAAAAATGTCAGTTCTACAAAAAAAGTATTGGTGTCACTCTCGATGATATTTTACGTGACGAAATTCGATCGAACATGACATTTACTGATCAAACAATATTGGTGAAAATCAATGCCGCTTTAACAATGATTATGTTTGTTGGAGGTTTAATCAATAGTATTTTGTCTTTAATAACATTTCAAAATAAAGATTTACGAAAAGTTGGATGTGGCATTTATCTCTTGGCATCATCAATTACTTCTTTTCTTACAATCAGTATGTTTACAGTGAAGTTTTGGTTTGTTGTTCTCACTCAAATGAATCTATCGATTCCAGTTTCTGTTGTTCGAGGAGGTTGTGTATCGATTGAACCTCTTCTCAAGCTTTGTCTATATTTGGATGCTTGGCTCAATGCTTGTGTAGCCATTGAAAGAGCGATTCTCGTTTTCAAAGGAGTTAATTTCAGTAAACAAAAAAGTCAACAAATTGCTCGATGGATACTTCTCATTTTACCATTCTTTATCATGGGCTCAATTATTCATGAACCTATACATCGAGAATTACATGAGATAAAAACAGAGACAAACAGAGCGGTGATTGATAGATGGTGTATAACTCGTTATTCTCCTTCTGTTCAACGATACAATACAATCATTCTATTTTTTCATCTTGTCGCTCCATGTATTGTCAATCTTTGTTCAGCTCTATTCATCATACTCGGATCAGCCCAACAGCGATCAGCAGCTCAAACAAGACTAACTCTAAGAGAACATATTTATGATCAATTTCGTGAACACAAACAATTATTGATTAGTCCGATTATTCTTCTAATTCTGTCCTTACCCCGTCTGATTATATCAATGTTATCTGAATGTGTCAATCCATCGAACAATCGATTATTATTTATTTTTGGTTATTTCATTTCATTTACTCCATCGATGCTTATGTTTATTGTTTTTGTCCTCCCTTCAGCATTGTACAGAAAAACATTTCAAGAAACATTCAGACGATTGCGACGACTCATTCATCAATAATTAATGTTTCTTCATTATTTCAAAGCTTTTCTAATTTATTGGTATAATATTCGCTTCGATTTCGCAATTAATCGATAAATGTCGATCAACCAGAACAACATTTACCGTATTTTGCATAAACTATCGGATCATGAAAGAGACATTTCATCAGTCTATAGTGATATTATTTCTAACTTATTGAAAAATGACGACGAAACCTCATAAGTTTCGAAAGTGTTGTTTCTGAAAAAAGCTCTCATATCAATTTCTTAGCTTGCTATTCAATAAAATTATATGCCAGTGTAGTTTTCACCCCTAAAAATATTATTTATAAACTGAAAATGATTAGACAAAATGTTGTAAGTACTAACGATAAAACAAAATAGAAATCTGCTTAATACTTTCATCGATTATTGTTAACAAAATGAATAAGATTATATTCAATGAATTAATTAGATCTTTTTTGGAAGACATCAAACGATGCATCTTTTCAGAATAACGATAAATATCAAATACGGATAGTATCATTTTTTATGTCACATTCGTATGATTATAAACTTCGTCAGCTCTCTCTCATTCGTAGCGAAGAATAAAACTCAACCAAAAATATCACTTAGATCATTTTGAAGAATGAAAAGCTGATTCGCAAAATCTGTTCTATTATAGTCATCCTATCACAAACATCTGTCTGTGGAACATCAAAAAGTACTTCACTTTGCTTCATCGTTAGTAAAACGAGTAATTAGCTAGACAAACAATCGAATTCTTCTACAATTCAATATGCCACATATAGCATTAAACCTTTGTTTATTATAACGAGAACACAATGTTCATGTCTATTACATAACATTTGATATCAATGAAATAATCTTAACAAAAACGTGGCGTACAGTTGCTATGTTGATTCTGTCGTTTTTTAGTTGACATCGTTTTTTTCGGATTTTTTCCTTTCAAAGAGTAAGTGCAATATCATGTGAAATATATGATGCATGACGAATATATATTCATTCAAGTAGGAAGAAAAAATAATAACACATCATATCACTAACATACAACGTTACAAAACACGTATTTTATCAGCAGTCTACAATGGCAAATCAAACTATCACGAACTTCCATACGTTACCGGTAGAACTTGTCTATCGAGTTCTGGATCATCAATCGGACTTTACAATGGTATGCTCAATGACCAATGTATGTCAGCGATTTAACATGATCTTAAACACATATCATCGATATCAGGTAAATTTTTCTATCATGACAGTCTAGTTTTTGTTGATTAACTCACAAATTATTTTTCATTCTTACAATCTCTATACAAATAGAATCATCTCAATAAAATATGGGCGACTAAACTATTTGTTACTTAAACTAATTTATCACGTACTAATCTCTTTCGAAAACAATGTCCTGATAATTAGAAAAGAAAGTTTCTTTTTTTATCGTTTTTTTTCTCAAGAACGAAATTTCAATAGTGATTCACTAACAAAATAAAACATTTAGTATATTTCGTAAGAGATATTTATAATTCGACGTTTTAGTATATATTCCCCTTTTAGTCATTATGAATATGACATTATTCAAAAAATCTTTTAACTCTTCCGCTTTTGCCAATCAATCTTGCTGTATACACATAACCATGTAGTCCCATCGAAAGCATTTACCGGAATGAATGGATCTTGTTACCAAAACGAACCACACCGTTTAATTTGACCAATTAGATAACTGAAACGAGGTTCTCATGCAAAACATATCTTCAATCTTCTTGATGAATATGGGCGAAATTCATTCACAGACTACTGATATGGAACTCTATTTTTCCAATACTAACAGGCGATGTAAGTCTTCAAATTGTTTTGCGCAGCAGTAATTAACAGACTATCATTTATAACCCAGAACTTTCCCCTTCTGTCACAAAAACATTTAAGAACTAAAGCAACTAATAAATAAAAAAAAATTGCGCATACTCAAAACTCAGCTTTTATCCAACAATCGTGAGCTTTGCACATAATCTAAATTCAATGAAGTATTCAGACTCATAGCCATGCGCTTTTTAATGGAGTCCTAATAACATTTGTTTCATTGGTCTAAATTCACATAACAACGCCCAACTATTCTGTTTCTTTATCTATACCATGTCTCTACTTACACTTTTTCATTTAGACATTCACGATACTAGATTTCTGGAGCAAAGGAATCGAGGAAGTTGGAGCACAACATTTGGCTGATATACTGCGATGCAGCACAGTAATTGTTTTTTTCTCTTGATGTATCTCATGTCTTTACCTGCACTTTTTCATCTAGACACTCACCACACTGGATCTTTCGAACAATAGAATTGGAAATATTGGAGCACAATATTTGGCTGATGGATTACAACACAATACAGTAACTGTCTTTTTCTCTTTATCTACATCATATATTTATCTACACTTTTTCATATAGACACTCACCATACTGAATCTCGCGAGCAATGGAATTGGAGATGTCGGAGCACAACATTTAGCTGATGGACTGCGGTACAACATAGTAACTGTCTTTCTCTTTTTAACTATAACATGCGTTTAGTCACACTTTTTCATCTAGACACTCACCACACTGAAGCTCTATTTCAATCAAATCGGAGATGTCGGAGCACACCTTTTGGCTGATGGACTGCGGCGTAATAGAGTAATTGTTTTTCTCTCTTTATCTAGATCATGTCTTTACTTATAGATTTTCACCTAGACACTCACTGCACTACATGTTCATCACAATAAAATCGGAGATATTGGAGCACAACATTTAGCTAATGTATTACAACACAACACAGTAACTGTCTTTATCGATATGATGTTTTTACCTACACTTTTTCATCTAGACACTCACCACACTGAATCTCGCGAGTAATGGAATTGGACATGTCGGAGCACAACATTTAGCTAATGGATTACAACACAACACAGTAATTGCTATTCTCTTTTTATCTAGATCATGTCTTTATCTACACTTTTTCATCTAGACACTCACCAAACTGAGTCTCGCGAACAATGGTATCGGAGATGTTGGAGCACAACATCTGGCTGATGCATTGGAACACAATACAGTAGCTGTCTTTCTCTCTTTATCATATCCTTACTATCATTTTTCATCTAGACACTCACCACGCTATATCTCTACGGCAATGAAATCGGAGATGAAGCTAATCATATAATCTTGGAATTTCTGAAACGCAACAGAAGTGGGGAATAGTCATGATTGTGAATCGGAATATTAGATATTTTTCGATGAAGAATAGATAGGGGATGATGTTGCGTATATTTTTATTGTGTTGTAATATTCGGAAAAACAATAAATAAGAGTGCTCGTTTTCATAGTTAGTATATATTCTGATAATAAGTTTCGCTTAAGATTTTTGGTATGTGGTGAAGGGGTGATGTCTTAAAAAAGATAAATATGGTTTTTCAGAAGTATTTTATCAGTCAGTAGTACGTGCAAAACTAGTCTGTAGTTGTACATAACAATAGTAAAATTCGAGAGAGTTGTTTTTAGTCAGAATGAGTCATAAAAGATTCTGTTTGATAATAGTAAAACCCTAAGAAGTTCTTCGATATTGTTAAACCGTAATGTGTGTAGTGTCGAATAGTTTTGAGGAAGAAAACAGTTTCTTTTTGATAGTATTGAACTTAGAATGATTCTGTCTTCAATAATGCTACACCACATAGAACTGTTCTAGTTTTGTAGAATTCATCAACATTGTGTAAATGAATAGCTGAATCATCAAGAGTTTATCCATGGAATAAAAGATTCACTATGAGAATTGTGTTATAAGAATGAAAACTCTTTTTTCAAAATAGTTTTGTTTATGGTGAAAAGCACTATCGCATTTAGTTATTTTATTTTATTTTATTTTATACTTAACAATACAATATTGTTTTAACATCGAATTGGACTGTATTTCTTCTATAATTAAAAGAAGACCCGTTTGTTGTCAATTGAGTCTAACTATGCAAATTTCCCTATTGGGAGCCTCATTTAGCTTCTTTCTCTTTCAATAACTTTGGTTGTTTGCAGATGACTAATAATTAAAGAAGAGTTAGAAGTGTTTAACACAACACTCGTCAATCTTTTCATGCTCACAACTGTACTCTCCCACACCCTTTTTATGATAATTATATTCAGATATTATAAATAAAAAGTTTTGTTGTTGTTCTTTCTTTTATTTTGATTAATAAATAAAAGACTTTGTGAATGAAATGAATAAAATATTCAAAAAAATATTATGTTGATAACAGTTCTCTTTCGATCCGAATCCGGTTAAAACAAAGTTTTCAGATCTCGATCCGGGCGAGCGGGGTCTGGGTCGTACTCTGATGGTGCTGATGCTGGTGCTGGTGGTGGAGTTGATTCTTCTTCAACAATACTATCATTATTATTAGTTGATACTGTATCGATATCTTTCATTTTCTATATGTAAAAAGAAATAATAATAATTAGTTTATTGTTCGATATTCCTTTTGCTTAATAAATACGTTCATCAAGGTGTATTCATAATACTTTAAAAGAAAACAAAATCGTTTGTTTTTACTTCATGATAAAGTTATGTGGTGCGTATAAATATAGATTGTATATGTCATATGTCAAGTTAAAAAAAAGCAAATCAACAAGAAATGTGCACAGAGATGAAGTATTTTTATAGCTAAGTAGACGATTTTATCGTTTCTTTTGAATTCATAATGAAGATATCAAAATAATAATAAAAATATGATGTTTAGAATTTCCATCTATATTAGAAATACTTTCTATATGAGAATAACTCAATGTCCTTGAGTTAAAACTAACACATTTGTTTTTATTTCTATATAGAAAAATAAGAAAAAAGAAAAATCTTTTTCTCCTACCCCACCAGCAGCTAAGATTTTTTGTCGAAAATCTGGATCAGGATCATAAAATGTATAACGATATTTTCGTACGTAACTTTCTTTTTGATGATATGGATGGCCTTCAACATTGGTATGTAAATCAAGATCATATTCAATACGAAATTTTTTAGGAGCTTTTTCTGTTCTAAAAAATATTTCAATTGGCTAGAATAAAAACAAAGACAGATCATAGAGTCAAAAAATTACAAAATTAAAATAATTATACCAGATGAAAACCAGCATAACCTGATTCTTGTATAACAAATGGTGTTGCTTTTAGTTCTAAATTTAAATAAATTTATTGTTTTTTCTTCCAATAAGATATGTTCTTTTAACCTCGCTTTTTATCTGGATATTCTGGATGAAGATAAAAGACACAACGTTGTATAAGACAACTTAAATCACTATGAGCATCAGCTGGACGTACATAAACTTCCCAGTCATGAGTACGTGGTGGATTATGAGTAGTTGTTGGTTCTGCTCGAATTGTTGATGTATGTCCAACTAGCAAATCAATTTTAACAATCTATTTACAGATTAATTAATTTAATAATAAATTATATATAGCAAGATAAATAACAGACCTCATTATCATCATGAAGATCGATCATTCTGTATATTTTATTTCTATGGGTCTAAAAACATATTTCGGTAAGATCAATCATCGACAATTGTTGTTTCAATGTAATCGTAACTTGTAGAAGAAGATGATAGTTTTGGAAATTTAGTAAGAGTTCATTTATTTAAGAAGAAAACGCAAGTATTTTGTAGGGCAAGAAATGGTTACTTTGATTACTTCCATTTCTTGTAATACAACATATTCTAGGAAAAATACTTCAATGATATCCTTTAGTTCGTCACTTGGAAATAACACATTTCAATATAAGTCAAAAGAATAGAAGAAGAATGCATGAAGATAACGAAAGGAAAGAGAAAAATACTATATGATCATGTTTATGAAAAAATAGCATATAAACGAAGTGAACTATCAGAAAAAAACCTATATACTTCAATTCTACATCTTTCTCGACCGAAATAGAAGAAGTTATCCACATTTATCTGCGCGAAATGCTAATCAGACGTGGTGACTTATACATCAGCGTGCGAGTATGCAACACGTCGAAAGAAACGTTGCACAGCAAGCAGAATAAAGACAGATTTTATATTACAGATAAAACTGGAAAAATAACTACCCAGGTCAATCAATCTCAGATTCTTGTATGATCATATATAATATTAAGTCGCGATCAGATATGACCATACAAGATCATACGAAAAATCTGACGCAAAATTATCGTTCCTGATTTCTTATGTTAGTTCTTTAAATAAGTTTCGTATCAGAACTGAGAAACTGATCTTATAGTAGGATTCACACTGGTTTCGTTAAATTTTTGTTTTACATATACACTGGATCAGTTAAACTTTAAAGTCAAAATAAAATTAGTCATATATCAATGAGAACATTTTATTTACAAGCCAATTGTCCCAATAAAAAAAGCAGTTCTCGTTAAACAATAATATGCATAAAATAATACTAACCAACGTAAGAAGTAATAGAATAGAACTAAAAAAATGTGTAAACATATCTATATAATAAATATAGAAATAAAACAAACGTGTAAATATATCTATAAACATAAATATAAAACTAAAACAAAGGTGTAAATATATCTATATAGAAATATAGAAGTAAAACAAAGATCTAAAGATATCTATATAGAAATATAGGAATGAAACAAAGATTTCATTTTAATAATAATTAACATTTGTACTTAAGCTGATATGGTGCAAAAAGTTCATTGTCTTTACCGTGTTATATCTCAAAAAAAACTACAGCGGTTTTTACAGCCTATTATCATTGAATTTTCAGTGATCTAAAAGTTATGGTAGAAGACAAGAAATTAAGATTTTATTTGATGGATCGTTTTTATTTGTTATTAGCATAGCTTGAATTTTTTTCATTATCTGTAATAGTAATAAAGACTACACCATAGTGTTAGGATAGTCTAATATCATAAAATAAATCAAAATGAACAGAGATTTTGATAATCAATGAATGTATAAAAGAATGCTGAACTTTCCCGAGGTAGATTAAACTCTTAGTAAATATTCAAAATTCTTTTTGTAAAAATTCATCTGTTGCAATATCTGTTAATCAAAAAATAAATATTTTTTTCTCTATTTGTAATTTCTAGTCAGCGATAAGTTTTATTTTAATTTGATGCATACGTATTTTATAGACAAATGTAAAGGATTTTTAGAAAAGTCGTTACAATATAGTATTGATCTTTTCTCGCTTCAATATATTTAACACAAATTTCCTTTTCTTAACAAATTTCAGGGATAATCTAGTGATTTGACGATGTTTACTTATCAAGTTTAATTTCGTTTTATTACCTCACTATTGTGAAGCATTAGCTTTGGCAGTGCCATTTCATCCATTGTATATTATATATATCACAATGAAACTATTATATTAGCAATTCTCGAATAAAATAGAAAACATATATGATCGTACAAGAACAGACAAGATCCGATATTTCGTTGTATTATATGTTTCATCTGGTCTGATTCAGATCGGATCTCATAAAATCTTGTAAGCAACACTCAGTCCGATCCAATACGAATCTGATTATCTGATTTTTGTAAGATTTTAGCTTGCATATGGCGTTCAGAATCGGCTAGAATCTTGAAAAAACCAACAAATATGATATTGCCCGATCTTGTATCAAGATCACATGAAAAATCTTGAACGCGTCAGATCTTGCAATATCTAACACGATCTTATGTCTGTTTTTTTGGCCTGGGTACTTCGACGACTTCTTTTTTATCGTTTAAGGACGAAAAAATCTTCACCTCTGATAAATCTTGACTCACGGCATTCGTTTCAGGCTACTAAAACACAAAGATGCTGATTGTTGCTGTTGTGCAGAGGCAAACAACGATTGGAAAAAACCGACATGGAGAAGTGGCTACAGTCGTATTAGATTCTGCATACAAATGTGAAAGCTGATGATAGGTGGGTGTGGGTGGATGTAGATGTGATATAAATATGATGCCCACAAGCACACCATTCACACCCGCCGCAGCGATCGTGTCGTCATGAATATTTCTGCACCACACTCACACACAGCCCTTCCCTTGTTAGTGTCTTCGTACGTTTTCCGTTTATAAAACAAAATCTATCAGGGTTGCCAAATTCAAATTTTAGAAAACAGTTTTTTCGTTGAAAAACAGAACTTGATCAGTAGACGTTTCCAAAAAAAATCAGAAGCAAAATCAGGAAACGTTCACTCGAAATCAGAAGGGAAATACGACAGGAGTAGCTGTCTAATTCGACTTCGAATATAAATGGAAAAAAATGAGAACAAAGTATCTCTACCGAAAAAGAAATAGAAATAGATTTATAATTTATAAATTATAATTTATAATTTAGTACTACATTTATATTTTTAGGAATAGAAATAGAAATAGAAATAGATTTTATAAATTATAATTTATAATTTAGTACTACATTTATATTTTTAGG
>CAJNOI010000206.1:0-40004 GCA_905250115.1 Adineta steineri
CGCTTTGTAGCTCTTGCATTGAAATCAAGATAGGTACAATATACTTTTCTTTAACTATAATTTATTCATGCATTGTAAAAAGAGAGAAAAGTGTAATTAACATTATTGTTATTCTATACAAAGATTGACGATCTAATATTCTTGTCTTGTTTGAAAAAGTTATATTTATATATCTGTTTGTACTCGAATATAATTGATGAATTATCAAAAATAAAATTTATTTTTGAATCGTTCTAGAATAACAATGAAGATATTTGTTAAGTAAATGAATTTTAAAAAAATAAAAAACATCTTTTGTTTTTCTGAAGAAATTAGGTCACAATAGTCTAGAAATGTTCTCTTATAATTTTCAATATATGTTTAAATATTAAAAAACTACAGATAAGATTAGATTACATCAATGAATGAACCTAATAAGAAATTCTTTATAAGTTTGTTTTTAACAAGAATATATAACGAGTAAAAAAAACATATACTGACGTCATAGATGTCAAACAAACATAAAATTCCATAGTGATTAGCTACGTCCTCCTGTCAAATTAATATATGGACTATTTTTGACATTCTATGTTTACTAAGAAACCTAACGAACACAATATATAATTTTTTTTTGATGCACAAATCTCTATTCAATCTTAATAATTATTTTTATTAATCATATATTTCACTATTCAACTAAAATGAATTCATGTTCTATAATATTTTATTTAGACAAAAAAAATACCATTAGTTAAATATTACTCATGGTCTATCATAAGTAAATATAAATAATCTAAACGTACTGAAATGATCAAAAATATATATGAATATAGGAAGATGTTTGAAGTAAATAGAATCAATTACATAATTATTCATGTTTAGAATATTTGAATGATTATAATTAGCTTTCTTTTTTGTCAAAGACATTTCTATTCGAAATAGTCTAGGGAATTCTGGAAAATAGAATAATTGCGTATAATATTCAATTGAGTAATTATTATGGAAAAATTTATTTCTATTCTATAGCAGTATGACAACGGAATCTAACGGAAAACAAATATCATGATTGTCGGTATAATGGAATGAGAGTTAAATTAAGTAGAAATAGTTCTTATCAGAGTATTGTAAATTTATATACTGTGAACTTTTTCAGAGTCTGAGATAATGTAGGATTATTTGTGTGATAGTCTCTATGAGATGAATATTGAAAAAAAATTATGTCTGACTTAAAGATTAAACTACACTTGTATTTTTACATTTATTTCGCGATGTTAAAAAACATAACATAGTCATTTATACGTGATGAATCAAAGAAGAGATTTTGTTGCATGAATATTTTTCTCAACTATTTCATCGACTGATATCAAATGACTTTTGGATGATTTTTCTTATAGATGACCTTTTAAACTATATCTCGGGATATTCTACTAGCGGCAAATGAAAGTAATATACAAATCTATGTAAATGATAGTAAGATTATGCTGCGAGTGATACTAAAGGCGATCAAATATGAAAAATTAATAAATTAATTCAATAAAATACTACAGTTTCAAACTATAAAATATTTATAAAATATCTCATAATAGAAAACAATCGTTCTGTCTATATGAAACATGATGCTATTATCCGATGCTAAGAACAAATATTATGATCAAGTATTTCAATGAACATAAAAGGTTTTCTAATTCTAAGCTGATCATCAAAATCTGATAGTTTCAGTAAGATGTATATAATACTCACATTCATTTCTGATACAGCTTAACATCTCACATACAGGTACATTCATGACCACTCACTACGAATATCACGATTACATATCATAAAATCTCTCTTCCCGTAGTCTTATATTGATTCATACATTCATTCTTCGTCCATATTAACGCATCTCACCCGACATAAAAAATGATCCCCAAAACAAGTTTTCTCTACTAACATTATTTTTTCTAGCAGAAATAATTAAACTTTTAAGGAAATTTGAAACGTCATAATAGAAGATTCGGGGCCTTTTAATATGACGAGGGCTTATCATTAAATGGATATAATTTCAAATATTTTGCATCTAAATCTATCTCTTTTCTCACTTAACAATATTTGTTTATGATTATAATTTTTAAAAGACAAAATTAACTGAATTCATATTTGCGAGGATATCTATTTATGTATGCAAGCAACAAATCACAATACAAACAATATTTAGAAAATAAAATAAAACAATTTCATTAAACTGCAGTATTTCTTTCGAAGTTTCTAGTTATTCTGTGAACACTCACAATTTGTGCTTGTCTTGTTAATTTTCGATAGGTACGTGTGATTAATTGTATAAAATCTCGACGAAATGATTTTGATAAAACAAAATATATATAAAAAGGTGCAGCACTATTTACAGATGATAAAAATAACGCAATAATAATTATAAAAGTTTCAATTTGTAAATATTGAGCACTTTTACTTGACATTGTATTATTACTAATTATTATTTCTAAAAGAATTAAGGGATATAAAGATATCATTATAACATAAATAAATATCTCATACATAACAATAGTTAATAAATCTCGATCTCGTTGTCGAATATTAACGTTTCCTTCATTTGTATTATTGACAGCCGGTTGAATACGAAGACGTAGTCGCCTCATATTACGATAAGTTAAATAACCACATATACTCATCATTATAGGTGGAATTGAACCAGCAACTATAATGATAAAAATGTTGAAAACTGTTGCATAAATACCAAATGTACCACATTGTCCATTATTAATTGTTGTCCCGACTACAACGTGACTTGAAATTAAGAACCAAAAAATAATTGAAAAAACTATGAGATATTTTGCACGTTGAGTAGTACTTAATGCTCGAAAAGTAGCACGATTACTTGTAATCATATATCGATCAATACATGCAAAAACAATCATTGTCTTAGCTATTTGTGCAATTAGAATTGGAACATAATAACGAATTTTACATAAAATAAATGCTCGTACTGTTTCATCCAAATAGTAAAACGGAAAGTATTGTAAGATACAACTAAATGTTAGATAAAAAGTATTGCATATTGCAGCAGTAACTAGATATACTGAACATGCATTTCGATGTTGTTGACTGAAAATTATAATAATGAATATGTTACCGATATCACCTAGAATAGTAGCAATTGAATTTCCATAGCGATTTAATTGATTTTGAATTGTTGCCAGAGTTGGTGATGACATATTTGCATTGATGAAAGTAGTTAAGTATATTACTGGTGAAAGTAAAAAAGATAAAAACTCATTCTTGATAAAAAAAAGAAGATGAATATTAAATGAAAGACTTTTACTTGAAGACATTCATTATATTTGAAAATATCAGCAATATTAAAAAATGCATTGAATAATATAACTGAGAGTTTGTTTGGTATTATGATAAGAGATATACTGTTTAATTTAAAAATATTGTTTGAGGAGTGTACGTAAACTAACTCTATTTTTACTACTTTTTTTTAATTTTCTTTTAATTGTTTATTAACAACCTTGAAAGAATTGTCTATTTCAAAGGTAATGCTAGTTTGAGAAAAATCTCAAATAAGGGTGATCGAACAGAGCATCGCATGGACAAAACATTTCAAGCGTATGGCTGAATGAAGATTAGGGCGAAAGTGTGTGTGAGGATGCATCGAATATCTGCATCCCACTTTCAGACATTGTCTAACATCAAAAGTTTACTAGCAATTCGTTTTAAATCCTAAAGTGAGCTGTAACGTTTTGTCCATCCCTCCACGAGTGATCGAAAACGTTTTAAACATAATGTTTATTTACTTTTCATCAGCAAGAAAGTATTACAGATGAAAAAAAGGGTATGAGTTTAAATGAGAATTTTATTTTTATCTCGAACATACACTCGAATATTCTATCATCGGTGTTTTTTTAAAAATAGTAAAATAATCTTCGAGAGATCCAAAAATTCAGTTTGGACAGAAAAGCTTCTTGAACACTTTTGTATTTTCATTATTAGAACTCGAAACTCAAAGTTCTATGATTATTTATACTTCAGCTTATAGATCAGAAGTTGCTCTGCAAAATGAACTATTTGAGATTATTTTTTTTCGAGAAAGCACAAGAAGTTTTCTTTTTTCTAAATAGTTATTTTTGAAAACCCAACTTTTTCATCAAAACTGCTTTATATTAAGAGGAGGTTTTGACACAACGATTTTAATGACAATTTAGTAAAAGCTACAACGTACTTGATCAAAAATAACTGAACAACTTTATTATACGTATTCAAAAATGATTTACAGTAATGTCTTATAAATAATGAGATATAAATAAATATTAACGACGATTGAAAGTAATATACAAATCTTAACGACAGATTACTATAACAAAATGAAGACACCGTTGCAGCACTCATAATAAATCAAAATCTATGTAGAATTTAATTTACAAGACATTTCTATAGAAAAACTACAAAATTTGCATCGAGCACATATTGTTGGAAGTTCATAGTGTGAAAAAGAACTTTGAAATGATATGATCTAGAATAGAATTAAGCTATGATTACATTTACCTGATGATACGACAGACATCGATGGAGATATCTACACTAAATTTTCAAATAGATAATAGGTAACTATGTAAATGATAGTGAGATTATCCTACATGTACTACTAAAGGCAACCAAATATGAAAAACTAATAAATTAATTCAAAAAATACTAGTTTCAAACCATAAAATGTTTTTAACCTTTTAGATAATAGAAAACAATCCTTTTCCTCTCATTCTTTCTGCGCGAAACATGATATTATCATTCGATGCTAAAAACAAATATTATGATGTAATATTTCAATGAACATAAAAGTTTTTCTAATTCTGAGCTGATCATCAAAATCTAATAGTTCCAGTAAGATGCATGTAATACTCACACTCATGTTCGAATAGAGAACGATCAATTAGTGTTCTCTTTACCATTAATCAATTGATTTCCTTTACACCGATATAACAACAATATTATTTCATCACTCATTTCTCTTTTAATGCAGTTTAAAATCTCACATATAGGTACATTAATGATCACTGATCATGAATATCATTATTACAATCATAGAACTTCTCCCTCAATCTTCACATAATCATTTACTTTCACTTTATTTTATTCACATATTTTCTCTACGATCATCCTACTATGAAATCAATATAATTCCAAATATTTTGCATCTAAATCTCTCTTTTCTTAGTTAACAATATTTGTTTACGACTATTATTCTTAGAAGCCAAGATTAAATCAGTATATATTTGCGAGAATATTTATTTACATATGCAAACAACAAATTACAATACAAACAATATTTAGAAAATAAAATAAAATAATTTCATTAAACTTGGGTGTTTCTTTTTATTGTTGCAGGTGGTCCGTGTTGAGTCACAACTTCTGTTTGTCTTGTTAGTTTTCGATAGGTATACATAAATAATTGTTTAAAATCTCGACGAAATGATTTTGATAAAATAAGGTAAATATAACAAGCTGCAGCACTATTCACATTTAATAATAAAAATGATATAAAAAGTAGAAAATTTTCAACTTGTAAATACTGAGCACTTTTATTTGACGCTGTATTATTACTAATCATTGTTTCCACAAGAACTATTGGATATAAAGATGCTGTCAAAACATAAATAAATATTTCATACATGACAATAGTTAATAAATCTCGATCTCTTTGTCGAATGTTAACGTTTCCTTCATTTGTATTGTTTACAGCTGGTTGAATACGATGACGTAGTCGCCTCATATTCCGATATGTTAAATAGCCACATATACTCATCGTAATAGGTGGAATTGAGCCAATAACTATAATGATAAAAATGTTGAAAACTGTTGCATAAACACCAAATGTACCACATTGACCATTATTAATTGTTGTCCCGACTGCAACGTGACTTGAAATTAAGAACCAAAAAATAATTGCAAAAACTATGAGATATTTTGCACGTTTAGAGGTACTTAATGCTCGAAAAGTAGCACGATTACTTGTAATCATATACCGATCAATACATGCAAAAACAATCATTGTCTTGGCCACTTGTCCAAGAACAGTTGGAGCATAAAACCGAAGTTTACATAAGAAGAATGCTCGTGCTGTTTCATCCAGATAATAAAATGGAACATATTGTAAAATCCGATTAAATCCTAAATAGATCGTATTGAATATTGCTGCAGTAACTAGATACAGGAAACATGCATTTCGATGTTGTTGACTGAAAATTATAATAACAAATATATTACCGATACCACCTAAAATCGCAACAGCTGGATTTGCATAGAAATTTATTTGCGTTTGAATTGCTGTCAGAGTTGGTGATGACATATTTGAATTAATGAAAGTAGTTAAGTATATTACGGATGAAAGAGAAAAAGAGAAAACTAATTCTTCAATAGAAAAAAGAAGAAGACAGATTTTAATGACAATATTTTCCTTGAAGTCATTCATGATATTTAAAAATATTAGCAATATTAAAGAATGGATTAAATAATATGCCTTGAAGTGTGTTTGGTATTATGATGAGAGACATATTGTTTACTTGAAAAACATATTGTTTGAGGAATGTACGTAAACTAACTCTATTTTTACTACTTTTTTTTAATTTTCTTTTAATTGTTTATTTACAACTTTAGGTTGCATTGCCTATTAAAAAACTAATACTAATTTAAGATAGATTTCGAATTAGACATGAAATCTTAATATTGACTAACTGCATTACATGTTGAAATAAACACTACTTGTTATGAATCGGCAACTGTTTTGTTTGATTAATAGAAATGAATACTTATCTGTTTATATTGATGCTGGTCAATATGGAAAAATATTAATAATATTTATAACTGTGAATGAATACTAGTCAATATTAACTAACACATATTATTCTTTAAAGTATGATTGATTATCTTTAAAACAATTATTAATTGTACTGCTTACCGGTAATACAGTTAATAGTTCATACCGACTGACATTTAATTGTCATTCGTTTGAGCTGATTACCTTTACCCTAATATGTTTAATTAGAGATCTACCTCGAATTGATAACGAGTGGTCGAAAACGTTTGAACATAATATTTATTCATTTTTCACCAGCAAGAAACTATTACAAACGACAGAAAAAGTATGAGTTTAACCCTTTACAGCCGGCTACCAGAAGACAACAAGCAAAAAGTTATCTTTCTATATATTCTTTGTTGTTTAGTTATAGGGATCAATTTTTCACTGCCGACTTTTTTGAAAATGCCGTACCCCCCTACGGCAACAATTTTGCCATTTGACAACATCCGGCCGGAAAGGGTTAAATGAGAATTTTATTCTTTTCTCGAATATAACCTCAAATATTCTATTATCGGTGTTTTTCAAGAATAATAAAATAATGTTCAATAAGTGCAAAAATTTCAGGTTGGACAGAAAAGCTTTCTTATATTTTCGCTATTAGAGTTCAAGATTCAAAGTTGAGATAATTAAGTATGATTAACTTCTAGATCAGAAGTCGCTCTACAAAATGAATTATCTCAATCATTTTTCTTTCGAGAAAGCACAACCAGTTTTGTTTTTTTCTAAATACCTATTTTTAAAAAATCGACTTTTTCCTCAAAACTGCTTCAGATTGAAAGAAGGTTTTGAGAACATGACTGTACTGATAGTCGAGTAAATACTACAACTTAGTTGAATATCACAGTTTGTAGAGAAGTGTTTGCTCTAGAAAACGACGAACTTCAACAATTTGCAACATCACCGAAAAGAAACTTTCAAGGTGGAAAAACGTATGTTGATTCACCATTAAAAAAAATTATTCATCCTTTAGGTCTTTCAAAATCTTACTCACTGTTCTAGAACAAAAATAGATACAACATATCGAAGTCCGTATTCATAGTAATCACAAGATTCTGATCGTCAATTATGTTTTTTTGCTGGTCAAAAATGAATAAACATTTTGTCTAACAAATATTCGATCACTCGTTATTTCTCAATGTTAAACTACTAAATGAAATAACTTAACAATATTGTGATACGTATTCAAAAATGATTTACAGTAATGTCTTACAAATGATAACGTATATAAATAATTACTAGCGGCAATTGAAAGTAATAAATCTTCACATGATTATTTACTTTTACCTTATTTTATTCACATACTTCCTCTACGATCATTCTACCATCAAATCAATATAATTTCAAATATTTTGCATCTAAATCTCTCTTTTCTTGTTCAACAATATTTGTTCACGATTATTATTATTAGAAGACAAAACTAAATCAGTATATATCTGCGAGAATATTTATTTTCAATATATAGATTTACATATGCAAACAATAAATTACAATACAAACAATATTTAGAAAATAAAATAAAATAATTTTTATTAAACTCAAGTGTTTCTTTTTACTGTTGCAGTTGATCCACGAAGACTCATAACTTATGTTTGTCTTGTTAATTTCCGATAGATATATATGAATAATTGTTTAAAATCTCGACGAAACGATTTTGATAAAACTAGGTAAATATAACAAGCTGCAGCACTATTCACAGACAGTAATAAATATGCCATAAAAAGTAGAAAACTTTCAATTTGTAAATGTTGAGCACTTTTACTTGATATTGTATTATTAGTAATTATTGTTTCTATAAAAAGTATTGGATATATAGATGCTGTTAAAATATAAATAAATATTTCATACATGACAATAGTTAATAAATCGCGATCTCGTTGTCGAATATTAACGTTTCCTTCATTTGTATTGTTTACAGCTGGTTGAATGCGGACACGTATGTGTCTCATATTCCGATAAGTTAAATACCCACATATACTCATCACAATAGGTGGAGTTGAACCAATAACAATTATGGTAAAAATGCTGTAAATAGTTGCATAAACACCAAATGTACCACATTGCGCATTAATAATTGTTGTCCCGACTGCAATGTGACTTGAAATTAACAACCAAAAAATAATTGAAAAAACTATGAGATATTTTGCACGTTGAGTAGTACTTAATGCTCGAAAAGTAGCACGATTACTTGTAATCATATATCGATCAATACATGCAAAAACAATCATTGTCTTAGCCACTTGTCCAAGAACAGTTGGAGCATAAAAACGAAGTTTACATAAGAAGAATGCTCGTGCTGTTTCATCCAGATAATAAAATGGAACATATTGTAAAATCCGATTAAATCCTAAATAGATCGTATTGAATATTGCTGCAGTAACTAGATACAGGAAACATGCATTTCGATGTTGTTGACTGAAAATTATAATAACAAATATATTACCGATACCACCTAAAATCGCAACAGCTGGATTTACATAGAAATTTATTTGCGTTTGAATTGCTGTCAGAGTGGGTGATGACATATTTAGATTGATGAAAGTGGTTAAGTATATTACGGATGAAAGAAAAAAAGATAAAAACTAATTCTTGATAAAAGTAAAAAAGATGGAGATAGATTTTAATAGAAAAATTTCTCTAAAAGACATTCATTAGATTTAAAAATATCAGCAATATTAAAAAATGCATTGATTAATATAGCTGGAAGTATGTTTAGTATTATAATGAGAGATATATTGTTTAATTGAAAATAATATGATTTGAAGAGTGTACGTAGATTAACTCTAGTTTTACTTCTGTTTTTCTAATCTTTTTCAATTATTTATTTATAGCCTTATGCAGCATTGGCTATTAACCCTTTTAGGACGGGATTGTTGTTTTTTGAAAAAAGGTACAAAAATTGGTTTTTAAGAATCAATTGATTCTAATTTTCAGTCCAGTTTATTAATATGACTTTAGAGTGTGATAGTCGCGTAAACAATTCGGGATACACAAGCCTACACTACAGTCTGAACATTCGTATGAATTTCATTCACTTCAGTGCTTCGTTTATTTTTGAATGAATTCATAGTTTACGTTTAGGAAAAAGAATATTTGAAATGAAATGGGTTGTGATTTCGGCAATTCTTCTGATGTATCTCTCATTAATTTCAACCGCTGAATATATAAAAGTGTGAAAAGGAAAGAATTTATTAGAAGATACCATAAGGAGAGGAAAGAGTAAAAACTGAAAAATATGTATGTTTTATAGGACGAAAGAAGATAGATATAATACTGATTTGATTACATCACGGTAATCTTAGAAAGAAAAAGAGATCTTGTATCAGATAGTAGCCACTTGATAACACTTTGCTGTGTACCTTCGTCTGCATATGTAAGCTAATAAATCAAAACGACATAATATAGTATGTTGATACAAAAAACACACGCGAAAGTACTAGAGTAGAATCGCGCTAATCATACTGGATATACATTGTTAGTACAAGCATACTATAACGCAAACATAACTACCTGCCATCATCAAAAGACAATATACTTCCGTTAAAAAAAGACAGTGATATATACGGTGTACCAGCCGTCCCGAAACGGTTAAAAGAATGACGTCAGTCTGTAGATAAATCTCAAATTAGAGATTCAGTCGTAATGTTGACTGATTGCATCACAGGTTGAATTAGACACTAACTGATATGAATCAGGAGTCGTTATCTGTAATTAATATAAATGGATACTTATCTGCATTTATTGATGCTCGTCAATATGGAAAAAGATTAATGATATTTAAAGCTGTGAATGAATACTAGTCAGTATTAACTAATACGAATTGTCCGGAAAAGTATTACTCGTCACCTTTCGAACAATTATTAATTATACTTTTTATGGGCAATACAATTAATGGTTCATAGCAACGAGTATTTAATCGTCATTCATTTTCGCTGTTTACCTTTACTCTAATATGTTTAATTCGAGATTTCTCTCGAATTGATAACGGGTAGTTGACAACGTTTTGAACAGAATGTTTTACATTATTATTGAAAAACAAAATCGAATCAATATATATTTACGAGAATATTTATTTTCAATATACATATTTACATATCCAAACAACAAATTACAATACAAACAATATTTAGAAAATAGAATAAAGTAGTTTTTATTAAACTTGAGTGTTTCTTATTTTTACTGTTCTAGTTGGTCCGTGATGAGTTACAACTTCTGCTCCTCTTGTTAATTTTCGATAGGTATAGATGAATAACTGTTTAAAATCTCGACGAAATGATTTTGATAAAATAAGGTAAATATAACAAGCTGCAGCACTATTCACAGATAATAATAGATATGCCATAAAAAGTAGAAAACTTTCAATTTGTAAATGTTGAGCAGTTTTACTTGACATTGTATTATTAGTAATTATTGTTTCTACAAGAACTATTGGATATAAAGATGCTGTCAAAACATAAATAAATATTTCATAAATAACAATCACTAATAAATCTCGATCTCGTTGTCGAATGTTAACATTCCCTTCGTTTGTATTGTTTACAGCTGGTTGAATACGAACACGTATGTGTCTCATGTTACGATATGTTAAATAACCACATATACTCATCGTAATAGGTGGAATTGAGCCAATAACTATAATGGTAAAAATGCTGAAAATTGTTGCATAAACACCAAATGTACCGCATATTCCACGGATAATTGTTGTCTCTGTTGCAATGTGACAGGAAACTAATGGCCAAAAAATAATTGAAAAAACTATGAGATATTTTGCACGTTTAGTAGTACTAAATGCTCGAAAAGTAGCACGATTACTTGTAATCATATATCGATCAATACATGCAAAAACAATCATTGTCTTAGCCACTTGTCCAAGAACAGTTGGAAGATACGAACGAAGTTTACATAAAAAAAATGCTCGTACTGTTCCATCCAAATAGTAAAACGGAAAGTATTGTAAGACACGATTAAATGCTAAATAAAAAGTGTTGAATATTGCTGCAATAACTAGATACATTGAACATGCATTTCGATGTTGTTGACTGAAAATTATAGTAACAAATATATTACCGATACCACCTAAAATTGCAACAGATGGATTTGCATAGAAATTTAATTGCGTTTGAATCGCTGTCAGAGTTGGTGAGGTCATATCTAGATTGATAAAAATGATAAAGTATATTACGGATAAAAGTAAAAAAGAAGGAGATAGATTTTAATAGAAGAATTTCGCTGGAAGACATTCATTATATTTAAAAATATCAGCAATATCAAAGAATGCATTGAATAATATAACTGAAAGTGTGTTTAGTATTATGATGAGAGAGATATTGTCTCATGGAAAACAATATTGTTTGAAGAGCCCACGTAGACTAACTCTAGTTTTACTTCTGGTTTTTTAATCTTTTTTCAATTATTTATGTATAGCCTTAGGCAGCATTGGCTATTAAAAGAATGACGTCAGTCTGTAGATAAATCTCGAATTAGAGACTCAATCGTAACGTTGACTGATCGCATCACACGTTGAATTAAACACTAACTGGTATAGATCGGCAGTCGTTATCTATAATTAATATAAATGGATAATTATCTGTATTTATTGATGCTGGTCAATATGGAAAAAGATTAATGATATTTAAAGCTGTGAATGAATACTAGTCAGTATTAACTAATACGAATTGTTCTGAAAAGTATGATTGGTTATCTTTAAAATAATTATTAATCGTACTGTTTATCGGTAATATGGTCACTAATTTATTCCAGTTAGTATTTAATCGTCATTTGTTTGAGCTGATAAACCTTAGTCTTACATGTTAAGTTGTCAATTGACGTCAAACTGACATTAATTTTGTAATAGACAATGTTGTTTAAAGTTGTTAGATAAGTAATTAAAAATGTGTAAAAAAAGAAGAAAATGTTGAGTAAGCTGGTTACATCCTAGTTGCGAACAAAAATCACAGGATTTTTTTGCCTGTCTTCCACACTGCGGATCTGCTGATTGGTTTGACCTTTATTCACAATTAGGAAGCTATCAGTAAACTTGCGTATAATCTTCAGACAAATCTTTTTATAAGAATTTTAAAAAAAATACATTAAATACCATTTTTCTACTGAAGTATTTGTTTCTGATTATAATACTAAAGTTTAGTATTAAGTATATTATTCAATAAGTTCCTTGACGTCACTTCCATTTGAAATGAAATGAATGCCTTTAGGGTGATACTCTTGCGTCAGTGTTTATCTTTTTAATTAGTGATTATAAAATATCAAATAGATGTACTCAACATTTACTCGTTAAAAATTTAATACTTAGTGTCGCATATTTATTATCATCTGTATAATCATACATGACCTTCAAAAATTAACAAGAACATCACAAATTATAATTCTGCACAGACTAACAAAAACATTGAAAAGAAATGACTTGATTTTATTTATGAATATTATCTGTATTATAATTTATTGTTTATATATATTGATTTAATTTTATCTTGTAATAACAATAATCTCGAGGATATTGTTAGATAAGAAAAGATAGAGAGGTGAGGGGTCCTATGATTTGTGTATAGTGATCTTCGTGGTGAACAGTCATGAATGTACGGATATGTAATATTTGAGATTAAATTTGCTCAATACAAAAAAAAATTTGATCATTTTTTGTCGGAAGTATGCACACATTTATTTTAGAATATTTGTCATATATTTTGTTAAGTTTACAAGGCATTATATTTATTAGATTCTATTTATAAAAGTTTTTTTTAGGTAAATAAAAATAGCATAGAACAAAATATTAACAGTAATAAAAATGACAGATAAAAATAGTATGAATTCTTATCCGCTTTATTTCTCTCATAATGCTCTATGGTAATAGAATAAAAACAATGATAATTTCTGTATTATCAAAATCATGATTGAGTGTTTGTTTTAAATGAATAATAGAAGCAATCGAAAGTCTAATATGTAAAATAAATTTCGTTGGTCTGTGTATATTCATAGATTAATCTTGAAAGAAATGAAAAAAATATCAATATTCACTAGTACATGAAAATTTAATATTTTTTAAAAAAGCGAATCAATCTATTCTTTAACTATACATAATTATTTGAAATAATTATATTTAAAGATAAATTATTTTCTATGGAATAATAACCTTTTGACTTGTCATCTGTGTACCCAGTTGAATAACTCAACAAGATCATATGATTCTTTTCATAATTTCTATCCTTGAAATAGACTTTCGACTGACAAAGTTCAATTGAAAATTATCATGAGATTTGCACTTGAGTGTCGTATTTTGATGACCCGTTAAATTTTAATTACTGTCTTGATGTTAATTGAAGTATAGAAAACAGGAACTTTATTTTATATCTTCATCACATGACTTTAGTTTTATGCATCAATTCTTGAAGAGTTATTCAATTGTTCAAATATAAAAAAACAGATCAAGAGGAACTTCATTCAAAAATTCAATATTCATCATATTAATTTGCCTAGACTTTCTTTGAAAAAAAAAATAAAGATTTCAATTATTTCTCTTTTCTATTATTGTTCTTTTGATACTACTTGATACATCATCTATTTATTGAAGCATTCATGTCAGTTATATATATATATTACGTATCTTCTCATTATTTTCATAGATAAAATTTGTCCCTGTAATAAAAATCAAATGAATATTTTACCAACTTTATCTTCTTTCTCAACGATTTTATCCAGTTTATTTGGTATTATTTGTACACTTATCTTTATAATTATAATGGCTACAAATCGTCAATGTCATACATTACACAATTGTCTTGTACTTAATTCTACAGTTGCTGGTCTTATTATTAATATAATTTATATGTGTCAAGGTATTTATCAATTATCAGATGTTGGTGATGATATATTATGTCGTTTTCGTGGATTACTTTTACAAATGGGAACTGGTCTTCTATATCATACATTGTGTGTTCAAGCATTTCATCGACTTTTTGTCACTGTATATTCAACAAAAAGATATTTTCAAACAAAATCTTTTAATATCTATATGGTTATTATACAATGGGTAATTTCTTGTAGTTTTGGTCTTCCTGTTTTTCTAACTGGTCAAATGAAATATTATGCCGAAGTTCGAATGTGTCAGGTAAAAACGGAAAGAATTGAATCATTTCGTTTTAAATTACTACTTAATAGTTAGCTCATTTTTAAATCGATAAATTATTACAGTTCTCATTTGAATTAATTGAGTATATTTTTATTCTAAATTTTAAGTCATAGAATTTTTTATATTATTTTTTAAATTAACTAAAATATAATTATTCATTGTAGGTATCAATAGACGAAACATTAAGTTCTATTTATTTTACTTTAATCATTTTTGTCTTTCCTTTATTAACGATCATATTCATCTACATTCATATTGTTAAATATATGAAACAAAATTCCCATTCGACTACAAAACGTCTTAATATTACTGGACATCATCGTCATCATTCTGAACTTCGTCTTATTCGTCGCATTCTTATAATTGTCATTGTATTATTCTTACTTGGTTTTCCTTATGGTTTTTTAAATATTTTAATAGAAATTCATGTGATGCCATCATGGCCATATATAATTTCAATCGGTTATATATTTATAACTATTGGTCAAGGTGCAACTACGTTAATTAATTTAATTACAACCGATGATGTAAGAAAAGTTCTAATAAATATTTTCAAAAAATATATTATTCGAAAAAATCAAGTACATTGTATAAATGCCATTAATGTACCTAATTTAATGTTTGTTAATCAACAGTGTTAATTTTTTTTGTATATTATTGTATATAAATGTACATATACTATTGTAAATCAGCCACTGCATATTTTATGTATAGAGAAGATCATATAATATATTTGTACAGAAAGATTATAAAGACAATTGGAGTTCGAAATATATTTTTCTAACTAGATATATTTCCTATGTAACAGTGGTAATAAAAAAACAATCTTTTGTTTTATAAATATTTGATTAGAAGACTATCTTATCATTTATTTACTTATATCATGAGTTTTTTTCATTTGCTCTATAAGAAAAATTAATATTAACACAAGAGATCTCCTTTCATTTTCATCCAAAATGACAAAAGACGGCATGTCAGTTGAAGAAACATCCAATCCACCAAATAGTCTAGATAGTGGAACAACAACTGTTAATCAATATGCAACGAAAAAAACTTTAGCAGTTGGTAATTTAGAAATCGCATTAATTGCAACAAATGCTATACAATTAAAAACTCTTCTTGGTAATACATCTAATAAAGATACACTTTGGTTGGTTGGTTTAATACTTGTTTGTGCATCATTAATTATTCAAATTTTCAATGCTTGTATTTTAGTACTATTAGGTACAGATGATATATCAAAAAAAGGTCATCAACATCGTTTAGTATCATTAAATAATTTTTCTCTTATGTTATCTGTTCTTGTAACTATTATAAATGTTGTTCTTAATATTATTGTAGCTATTGAACCGCAAATCCTTAATCAGACATTAAATGGAACTAAAAATTTTCATTAAAAAACTAATAAATAAATTTAATGTGGTGTTTATTTAATCGTAAATAGGAGAGCAAAAAAAAGAAACTGTCTTATCTAGAAATACTCTGTACAATAAAACAAAAAAAAGAGGATGTGTAGGAAAAGTAAGAGTATTTAATAAGTTCAATGGCCACTAGCACTAACTTTTTGTGGTGCATCACCATGTTTTGCAGCATATTCAGCCATACGACGTTCCATTTCTGGTCGATAATGTCGAATAAGACCCTAAATAAATAAATAAAGTCTTTTATTATTTATATCGATTTCTTTTTTTCTTGAATACATACTTGAACAGGCCATGCAGCAGCATCACCTAAAGCACAAATTGTGTGTCCTTCAATTTGTTTTGATAATTCCCATATCATATCAATTTCAGCGGGACGAGCATTACCAGCGACTAAAATAACAATAGTTCAGATATATAAAAATTCAAATGTGTTTTCGTACCAAATCGATTCATCATTTTAGCTAACCAACCAGTTCCTTCACGACAAGGTGTACACTAAAAATATTAAATATTAATATTAATCTAGATAATAAAACTATGTCTTATTTACTTGACCACATGATTCATGTTGATAGAAATCCGAAAGACGCGCAATAGCTTTAACTACATCTGTTGATTTATCCATAACAATAACAGCTGCAGTACCTAAACCTGATTGAACAGCGACAAGTGCATCAAAATCCATCAAAACATCATCGCATATTCTAAAGATAAATTTTAGTTTCGTTTACAATTAATTTCATATTTCTATTACTTTTTTGGTAATAAAGGTACAGATGATCCACCAGGAATAATTGCTAATAAATTATCCCAACCACCACGAACACCACCAGCATGTCTTTCAATAAGTTCTTTTAATGGGATTGACATTTCTTCTTCGACAGTTACTGGATTATTAACATGTCCACTGATACAAAATAACTAAATTTAACAAAAAAAAATAAATAATCAAATTAGATTGAATACAAAAAAATAACAAACTTTAGTTCCACGATTTCGTTCACGTCCAAATGAAGCAAACCAATCTCCACCACGTCGACATATTTCTGGTGCAACGGCAACGGTTTCAACATTGGTTACAGTTGTTGGACAACCAAATAAACCAATATCAGCTGGAAATGGTGGTTTCAAACGTGGTTTACCTTGTTTACCTTCCAATGATTCAATCAAAGCCTTAATAAGAAAACAAAAAAAAATATATTTAAATTAATAAAAATAAATACATACAGTTTCTTCACCGCAGATATAAGCACCGGCTCCACGATGAACAAATATATCAAAATCATAACCTGTTCCACAGGCATTTTTGCCAATATATCCAGCTTTATATGCCTAAATAATGATATTTATTATTGAAATATTCAATATATCATACATACTTCTTGAATTGCTAATTGAACATTTGAACCTTCATTATAAAATTCTCCTCGAATATAAATATAACAAGCACGTGCACCCATTGCATGACCAGCAATAAGACAACCTTCAATAAGTTTATGTGGATCATGACGCATAATTTCACGATCTTTGCATGTTCCAGGTTCACCTTAAAGAAGAAAAAAATAAAACCTAAAAATGCTTTCTTTTTTCTTTATTACCTTCATCAGCATTAATAACTAAATATTTTGGCCGACCATCAGGTGGTTTATTCATAAAACTCCATTTTAAACCTGATGGAAAACCGGCACCACCACGACCACGTAATCCACTTTTTTTCACTTCATCTATGATCCAAGCTGAACCTTTTAAAACAATTTCTTTTGTTTTATGCCAATCACCCTATTGATTATTTCGTTTGAAATATATATATAAAATCTTATTTTTAAAACATACTCGGGACATAGCTCCTTTCAAATGCCAATCATGTCGGCCATAAAGATTAGTAAAAATACGATCTTCATCTTTTAATGGACCAAATTTCGTCTAGAATATTCGAAATAAAAACAATTTATTTAGTTATTTTTGTTGATAAATCAAAATAAACCTTTTGCGGTTGAGCCGGAGGTGGTGTGGGTGGTGCTTGTGCTTTAGGTGGTGGATTGGCAGCTGGAGGTGGTGGTGTTTGAGTAGCTAAATGACGATTACTTAATTGTAGAACTAAAATAATAATTAAAATTAATTAATTAATAAAATAAAAATTTTAACTTACGAGAAGCAAGTGGAAGGCGTTTCGTAAGTGCCATTTGCCTCCGTTTACGAAATAAATAAAAATTATTTCAATCTACAATAAAAAACCAATAGACAAATATATTATAATCCATTCTCTATCAAATCATACGATGATTATCTAAAAATCTCTATCCGAACAGATATGTATATATATATATCATTTCTATCGTTGTTAGTAAGAATATAAACAAACAAAAAATGTTTTTTTTTTCTTCTCTTTTTTTTATATATAAAAAAAAGGTTAACAAAAGAACAATGAATTAAACTAGTCTAGAATGAGCAATAAAAAACAAATTCTCTCACTCTACAACACACACACCACCAGCAGCTTCAATTTTAGCTTTCATTGTTTCAGCATCGGCTTTACTTAAATTATCTCGTAAAACTTGAGGAATTGATTCAACTAATTTTTTAGCCTAAAAACAAACCATAAATCAAGATATTAAAAATCAATATTAATTTTACTTGAACAAGATTAATATTTTCAACAACATCTTTAACTTGTTTAATAACTGGTACTTTCTTAGTGTCATCGTATTTAATTAAACGAACTTTAAATACCGATTGTGCTGTTGGTCGTGCAGTTTCTTCTTCATCTTCTTCTTTTTTCTAAAATAAAAACTATTTGTGTTTCTTAATCAATTATTCAATTTTTATTTACCGGTGCAGCTGGTGCTGGTGCATTACCAGCTCCTCCAGATGCCATAATTGGTACATCTTGAATTTTAAGTGTTTTCTAAAGACAAATATTTAAGATTTAATGTTTTTATTAATTATAAAATTTTTACTTTTAATAATTCATTTAAATCCATAACATCAACTAAAGATAATTTACTTATTTCATCAACAAGTCGATGAATTTTTTCCGAATAAGTTTTATTTGGATCATTTAAACCTGATGTTGGCGATGGAATTGGTTTTTTATCTTCAGCTGATATAACATTCGCTTTTTTTGTTGTTGTCGCTGTTGTAGTTGATGTTTTTTCGGTATTAGCAGTTGTTGTATCAGATGGTATTGCTGTTGTTGCTGGTTTTTCTTTTAATTTTGTTGCGGCTGCTAATTGTACTTGAGTTAATGATAGAAAACGATTAAAAATCAACGATGTTGTCGAATTTTGAATTGATCGACATACAAAACGAGAATACATTTTTTTTTATCTTACGAATAAGAAATTTATCTTAAATAAAAAGAACAACGTTTACAATAATTGTCAGTTTATAAAAAATAAAAAAAACAATAATTGACCATCGAAGAATCTAGTTGTTATATAAACTATTTTGAAAATAATAACTGGTTTATAGAATAATCAATCATAGAGTAAACTAGAAGAATTGAGAGGATTGGATACTATTTCGATGGTAGAACAACAACAAATATTATTGATCGAATATTATCCAGTAGAAAAAAAGTGTGGTTAAAAAATAACTCTTGAGAATTTTCCTATCGAGATTAATATCACTGGTAAAAAAAACATACATGTATTCATTTGTATTATTGCATCATTAATGTGAAACTATTATTATTTCGTATATAAATACTGTGTATATGGGTTGGTGTTCTGATAGATTATTTTTACAAACAAAATTAATGTCATATAATTGTAATAATCATTCATCAGTTTTAACACAACATATAAAAAAGAAATTTAAAAAAGATAGTGATCAACATCAAATAATTAATTCTCGTCATTTATATCGACCAATAATGAATCCATCAACATTGGAGCCACGACGTGATTTACCATTACATAAAATACCTGAATTACTTGCGAAAATAACTGGAACATTTTCATCAACATCCGATATAAAACAATCATCATTAATTGATCGTCATGAACAAATATTTGAACGTTATTCAAATGATCATCAAAGTTTATCAGTTAATGATATTCTTCGTTTTTGTTATGATCTTTCAATTGAACCTGATTCATATGAAGTTCTTCTATTTTGTTTTCTTTGTCGAGCAAAACAAATGTATTTATTAACAAAAGATGAATTTTTACTTGGATTAAAAACTCTTGGAAATCATTTTGATAGTTTCATTGATATTCGAACAATATTAATAAACTATAATATATTATTATATGAAAAAGAATTTTATTTATGGACATATCATTATGGTTTAATAGATGAACAACGTTGTTTAACAACACAAAATGCTATAAGTTTATGGCGTTTATTTTATTCGAAAACAATTGAAAAACCTCAAATACTCGATCAATGGTTAAATTATTTAGAAAATAATACAATTAATGAAATTCCGAAAACAATTACATGTGATACATGGACAATATTTCCTCAATTCGCCAAATTTATTCAATTAAATGGTTATAAATCTTATGATGATACGGAAGCATGGCCTTGTTTATTTGATGGATTTGTTGAATATTGTCAAAAGACAATATCATCATCTACATAGTGTTTAATTTTGTATATATATATGTATATATGTAATATTCTTTTTTTTTTATTCAATTTATTATTCTCGAATAAATTTGATGATTAATATTTATTTAATAAATAATGTTTGTGTATATGTAAGTCATAGAAACAAAACTCATTAGAAATGCGTCAGAAACAATGAGTCATATGTTAAAAGTTATCTACTATTTCTTGTTAACACGTCCGGCGGTAAATCATTGATAATGAGTCATCGTTTTCAGTGTTCTATAAGAAGCCTTTTTTTCTTTTTATAATACAGTCATTCATATAGTAACAAGAAAGTGAGTCTTATCAAAAAAAAGAGAATATTTTTATATATTATTTTTGCTTTAGTGAGCAAGTCAAAACTGAAAGCACTTAAATTAAAATTATTTCATATTGAACCAGAATTAAAATATCAAAAACAAGGAGAACGATCTATTCTTGGAGATATTAATCATATCAGGTAACAATTCCAATGAGTCATAATGAAAATATAAATAGTAGCATGATTACTGTACATAATTAAATTATTTCTTGAAAGAGAAATTAGACAAAACTATTAGTTTAATTATAGTGATAGAAATTTTCATAAAGAACTATAAAACAAACGAGATTTTGATACATATGCACGGGAATCACTTAAATATATCTACATAAGCATGATTTTCACGAGAGATTCATTAATTACTACCTAAAGTGAATTATCTTCTGTGAAATGCGATCTTAAGAGAGTGTTGAATTGTATAGAGATAGAAATAGAAATTTGTATCCGCTCCTCCTTCCCGCAGACGTGCCCGACATATGTTTTTTTGACCCTGTTACAAATATGGCTATTGAGTTGCAAAATAAGATAAAACTATTAAGATAGATATATCAAGCGATTTTTCTTTTGGATTTTGTAACAATTATTAAAATACTAATCAAGTATAGATTATTTCTTTCTGGTATTTCTATACGTTTATGCCACAGAACGAAGTGAACACCGTTCCATAATGATACAATAAAACTATCTTCTTAGCGGTAGAAACAACAGTTCGATCGTGTTTCCGCCATGGATTGTGCTAACAGCTTTTTAATAAAGAAAGGTATATTTATTTATTTCTAGTCGTTCAAATACATCATTAAATCATTATAATTCCACTACAGGCGTACTTCGTCTATCAGATACAAAGGTTTGCTTTCAATTTATTAATAGATCTAATTAATCTTCATTTTTTCTTAATTAGTCATATAAATTTTCATTAAATGATTTAATTGATGATGGTATTATTGGAGAAGGAAGTTTTGGTACTGTATGTAAAATGAAACATGAAAAAAGTGGTACTATGATGGCTGTTAAAGTAAATCATAAAAAAACAAAGAAAAATATTGAATATTTTTTTTCTAAATAAATTTTCTTTAGTATATTCGTTCAACAGCTGATGAACAATGTCAAAAACAAATGCTTATTGAATTAGATATTGTTATGCGTGAAAATACATGTCCACATATTATACAATTTTATGGTGCTCTTCTTGAAGAAGTAATTATTTAAAATTATTTTTTTCTTTAATTATTATTTTTGTATAAATTTAGGGAGATTGTTGGATATGTATGGAATTAATGAATACATCACTGGATCATTTCTATAAATTTATTTATCATAAACTTAATCAATTCATCCCTGAAAATATTCTTGCTTATATAACACTTTCTGTAAGATTTTAAAATTTTGTTTTTTTATAATTTTAAAATATTTTTTTTCCTTTTTATTTAGACATTACAAGCACTTGATTATATGAAATCTCGTTGGAAAATAATACATCGAGATGTTAAACCTTCGAATATATTAGTTTCGAGAACAGCAATAAAACTTTGTGATTTTGGAATAAGTGGAAAATTAATTGATTCTATTACTAAAACACGTGATGCTGGTTATCGTCCATATTTACCAGTAAATAATAATAAATTTTTATTTTTCTCTCTCTATGTATGTCTTTTAGCCTGAACGAATAGATCCAATGCGAGCAACAGGTGATGGTTATGATGTTCGATCAGATGTTTGGTCATTTGGAATAACAATTGTAAAAAATAATTTTTCATAAACAAAATATATTCTATATATATATTGTTTTTTTAGTATGAAATATGTACAGGTTATTTTCCATTTCGAGAGTGGAAATCTGTATTTGATCAATTACAACAAATCGTTGAAGGACCACCATTAAAACTTACAATCGATCGTCTTTCAGATGATTGTAAAGATTTTGTTAATATATGGTAATAGAATATTTTATATTTTCTTTAGTTATGAAAATTTCTTTCTTCTAGTTTGAATAAAGATGAAAATCAACGACCAAAATATAAACAATTATTAGAACATTCATTTGTACAGAAAGCAAATAATTTACAACAAAAAGAAAATACTATTGCTTATTTATCGGATATTATTGATGATCTCGAAAAGAATACAGATACATTTCGATTGTGTTATTATTTACCTTAAAATAGTCTATCGCTTAGCTTAATTTTTTTATATAATAAATTATTTTTTCATATTAAATTTCAAGAAAGTGATAAGTCAGACAAAGAAATATATTCGATATGAAGGAAAATATTTATGTGCAAAGTAATTATTCGTATCATGAATAAACAAATTTGCATTTGACTCTGTCTGAGTATCTAGAAATTATTGAGGAAAAGGTCATTATGTTTTTGTTTATGACTACTGAAGCGAATATTCATTGTGTTTAGTATAAAAGGAATGTTATGCTTCTTCTGATATTATACAGTAAAACATAAATCGTTTTGACAATATCAAAAGAAAATACATCTGTTTACTGTATAATCACATATTTTCATTGTACGAAATATACTTTCCTTTGTCTTTAATTTTTCTACTTTTGCATATACAACTGTCGTCATCATTGTTGTTATTACTAATATTTTTATTTTTTATCATTCGAAAAATACATAAGTACTATCGTAGGTATAGGCAATGTACTATTTTTATAAGGTCATATACTCTTTAAACTGTTCGGACAAAGAAAATTTCGTGTTGGTAAATTAAATCGACTGATAAGTATCATTAGACACATATGGATGTTATAAATGTAAATTTTAGACATATCTACTCTCATTGTGAATCTAAATAGCAATACAATCTTATTTATCGTATTAATTCTACCGTTGATGAACATGATGAAAAATAAATCTTCAGAAAATACATATTTAGGTATGATGAAGTTTTGCAACACGGGGTCTTCTTATGCAATAGTTTTTGAAAGACTTTTATTTCATTCAATAAGACTAAGCATTCGACTGACCAATAATCTCTATGCTAACCTTTCAAACATAAAAAACACTATTCATTTTAGTATGAAATTGGCATTTATTTGTTGTGGCAATTTTGCATACTGTATTACTTGTTTTTTTGGCGTTATAAATCTTCCGGATCAATTATTGTATAAATACGTTTAAAAATAAAAGTTGATTGGTTCTTTCCGCTGATATAGACGTTTGTTTTCACAATGAAAATAATTATATCAACGTTAATTGTGGAGGTTAGAATCTATTACCCCTCTCGATCGATAAGAGTAAAAAATCTGTGTATCGTGCTTACATTCAGATGGATGCTATAGTTCCATATCTATACAATACCAAAGAATCATCTTTATTTTTCAATGTGAATTGATTCGGTGTGAGATGTCCTGAAAGAAACTCAAAAGAACGGGTACATTTTGACCTCAAATGTTTTTGTTGATGTGTATATTTTTTTACATAGAATATAAAAAGCAAAAGAAAAAAACGCTAATAAATATAACTCAAGTAAGGTTGTCGAGGTGGTTTTTTTATAACCAATAATCAAACGATGGTTGTATGCTTAAATGAATCGTACGAATTAATATTTTTATTTCATAAAATTATTCGTCCATCAATTTTGTAGTATAGAAAAAGCGCTAATAAATTAAAAGTGAATATTACTTCGTAAGTAATCCTACAGATGAAAAGAAGTAACCTTTTAAATATACATCTTTCCAATGTTGTTTCTTTTATTAAACATATATATGAACAGCTTCGTTTTTGAGTTGTAAATTATAGTCTGAAGAAAATTATTCAGAACAACTATTTTACTATGAAAATAAACCTTTCGTATTTTGTTTTCACTTATTGAAGAAATTGTTTTTCACCAAAGGAGAAAGCAATTGAATACAACAAGATCTTATATAAATAGAATATTAATTATTTTCGAACATGACACAATGTAAAAACATAAAACACTTAAATGCCACTAACCAACTTTTTTATATTCATATTTCTATTTGTTCTTGTCTTGCTTTCCTTTTTTATTTTATATAAAATACTATTGACACCTTTCTTCTCATTTTTTTTACTTAAAAAGATTAATATCAGAGTATTGTATTCTGTTTCGAAAAAAAAATGTATTTGACTAAAATCAAGTGCGTTCGTCATATTCACACAAAACTACAAATACGAGCACAACTAAATTGAATATACAGGTCAGAGTATTATTATAAAGCAATTTTTCAAGCAAATCTAAGAAATATATGAATAATCTATGAATAGGTAGAAAGTGTTTCTCAGATTTCAGTTGACATACTTTATAATTCTAGATCAAAAATATAGTTCCTCTCTGAATCTTTTCCAATTCATCACATTAGTTTGAATCAAATTTCCTTTTTCATAATTATTGTCCATCTGTTTCATTTGTAATAAGAGAAACAACTCATTTCAATACCATAATCCTAAAAAACAATATCGTTTTCATTGACAATATTCTAATAGTTGTCAAATACTTTGAAACTTGTGTAAAAATTATTTGATTCCGATAGACAGTTCTTTCATAAAAACAACTTATTCATCGATAGGAAGCTTTTTTCATTATTAAAGTTTCAAGGACATATTCTCATCATATATCAATAAGAAAAATAGCACAAGACCAAAGAAAAAAATATTTATAATAATGGTGTCACCTATTTATCAAAGGCGTTATCGCATCATTGTTTCTTCTTTTACAAAACAAAATGCCTCCGAACAGATAATATACTTATTTTTACTATGTTTTCTTAGCTGTTCACATTATCTTTTTTTCTGTTCGCTTTCACTCATTGATATCAATAAGAACTAATAGTTGATCGTCAATGTTGAAATATTCAAGTAACTCATGTTAACTTACATTATAATAATTATTCACAGTTTTTAATAGTTATTTCATATTCGATAAGATCCTTTCATCTTGGATAAACATGATTTGTTTGTTGATGTCTAAATATTCCGTCTCTTAATTTATTATCCCTTATTTTTGAGTTGCTCTTCTACAAAAGAACTAAAGATCTTTCTTGTTAAATCCTTTTCAAATCTGAAATAACAACTTTTTCTCACTCAATGCTTTTTTTTGCTTGTTCTTTACCTCATCAGCGCATAATACAAGCATGCTTTATATATATATTGATATATAGAGCAGTTCCTGTTGAGTGTAAAAATTCTTTTCTATTAAAACATACTTATGTAAAAAACATCACTTTTATGTTGTATGCAATTTTTTTCTGAATTTCTATTACATATTTCGAACATATATATTGATATTGATTTAGATTTAGATTATTTTTGTTGAAAAATGTCTATTACTGAACAACAAAAAGCTATTATCAAATCAACTGTACCGATTTTGAAAGAAAATGGAAAAGAAATAACATCAATGTTTTATAAACAAATGTTTGAGAATCATCCTGAATTATTAGATATATTTAATCAAACAAATCAAAAAATAGGAACACAACCATTAGCACTAGCAAATACTATTTATTTTGCTGCTGAAAATATTGATAATTTACAAATACTTATGCCACAAATAAAACTTATTGCACATAAGCATCGAGCATTAACTATTCAACCTGAACATTATCCTATTGTTGGAAAATATTTATTACTAGCCATAAAACAATTCTTAGGTGACAAATCAACACAAGATATTCTAGATGCATGGGCAGCTGCTTATAATATTATTGCAAATATTTTTATTGACATAGAAAAACAATTATATGACGAACTTGGTCCAAATGAAGAAGATAAAGGTTTTGTTCCATTAACTATTGTCAAAAAAGAAGTTATTGCTCATGAATCCATAGTTGCATTAACATTAGAACGTCCTCAAAATGGAAAAATGTTCAAGTTTCATGTTGGACAATATTTAACAATTCGGATAAGAAAAGATGGAAATTTTCATAATCGACATTATAGTCTTACTCGACCATTTGATGGCAAAAGTTATTCGATTGCTGTTAAAATTGAAAATATGAATGAAATCAAAGGTATTGTTTCAAATGAAATAATAAATAATTATAACATAGGTGATACAATATTAGCAAGTTTTCCAGCTGGCACATTTCAACTAGTTGAAAATGGTAAACATCATTTATTTATTGGAGGTGGAGTTGGCATAACAGTTCTTTCATCCATGATTCATGAATTAAATAAACAAGGAAAATCGAATGATGCAATTTTAATTCATTGTGTACCGTCAGAAGAGTATGCAGCTTTTAATGCTGAACTTAAATCAATACTTCCAGAAGGTCAATACCAATTATTTTGTAAAGATCAACGATTGGGAAAAGATGATTTAGAAAAGGTGTTAAAAGCAGATACGCAAGTATATATATGTGGTTCGGTACCATTTATGGATAGAATAGAAAGTTTATTAGTTGAATGTGGTCATCCGTCATCCCAAATTCATATTGAAGCATTTCAACCAACACTTAGTGTAATCAAAGGTGCAGTCAACGATGAAGCAGAAACAAAAGTATTATAAGCATTACGGTGGACAATATTTTTAAAAATATTTTATGATTAGTTTGTACTCTTTCGTATTTTTGTGATTCTCAAATAATAGAAATAAATTGTATACCTTAGCTAAATTTATTTTCTTTGGTTTTTGGTAATTCATACGAAAGTCTGTTGCTTTTAATTAATGATTGTTATATTCTAACCGATTTATTTTGATCTGAAAGCTAATCAGATCTACTAAAAATCGATGGGAATGTACTCGATAAGGCTATCGACGAATTTAATCATGAGTTAGTATGAATCAGAACTAAATTTAAAGGCGGTTCATCTGACAATGTATTCATACGTAGAATAGCCTGCTTCGTCATTATGAAGAGGAAAAAAGTTAAAATAATTCCAAATTAAAACTTAATATTAAGTTTTCATCTTTAATATAAAAACTTAATCTTAAAATAAGTCAAATGACCCACCCGTATTTAGAACAACTATTTTATTATGAAAAAAACTGAAAATAGCTTGTGCTTATTTTATTTTCGCTTATTGAAGAAATTATTTTTTGTCAAGTAAGGAAGCAATTGAATGCCACAAGATCGTATATAAATAGAATATTAATTATTTTCGAACATGACACAATGTAAAAACATAAAACACTTGCATGTCACTAACCACATTTTTTATATTCATATCTTATGTAGATTAATATTTCTATTGACTCTTGTCTTGTTTTTCCTTTCTTATTCTATATACAATATTGTTGACGCCTTTCTTCTCATTTTTATACTTAAAAAGATTAATATCAGAGTATTGTATTCTTGTTCAAAAAAAAGTTCCTCGCTACATCTTTTCCAATTCATTACAATAATGAAAAACTAAATGTTTTATTTCATAATTATTATCCATCTTTTCTGTTCTCTAGACTGTGAGGATAGAGTCTAGAAACGGGAATTGATCTATTTATAATGTATTATTTTTGACAGTAATACGCCACAAATGATCATTTTATTGTTTGATACCAACGATCTTTTTTGGGTACAAATGATCTTTTTTTGGCACAAATGACCACATAACTATAGCATAGATCCGATAATATAATTTTTATTTGCTAATATTATTTTATTTGAATAGCATAATATTTAATTTATTTGTATCAAAATGACGCGAACTTAAATATTTGAGATATTGCTTAATTATATATAAATAATTATTTTATTAAATAAATTAAACTAATGAGGCATCGCCAATTTTACTTTTAATATGGAGGAGGATGAAAATAATATTAATAACAAAAAAATGGAACATTCGTATATACAGAGTATTACAATGCTTTGAAAAAAATGATGATGTGCCGAAACATCCTGTACGACAACTCAAAGATATAAGGCCCAGGATTAGAAGCTAAGAAATATACGCATTGTAATTTCATAATTTTGAAATTATAGTTGTTGTAGTGTTGCAAAACATTTTTCACAAGCTTGCCAGTTTAATAGTCTTGCTATAGTGCATATAGATAAAAGAGTTCAAAATCAATTTTGATATATAGTAATAGAGAGATCTACACTGTAGTTTGTTTTTGAAACTCTACTTTTTCTAAAATTGTCTTTAATAAAACTAAAGCATTTTTAAACTTTATTATTCATTCGTCAAATATCGAAGTTTTAGAAAATGTTTGATTTTATATGAAGTTAAAATTCAATTTGATTTCCTGCTAAAAGTCAAAACTAATATTAATCAACTCTCATTCATATCTCGACAGTCTAGGGCCAGGTGAATCGAGTTTCGATGAACGTACTCTGTCTATAGTAAGGAAAACAACTTATTTCAATAGTGTAATCCTAAAAACAACATTGTTTTTATTGACAATATTCTAATGGTTGTCACATAGACTGAAACTCATATAAAAATTATATCATCCCAATAGACAGTATGAAAATACGAAGATTAAATACTAAGGACAAGTTATATCTTTTGATAGACAGTTCTACCATGGAAAAACATCTTATTCATCGATAGGAACCTTTACTCATTATTAAAATTTCAAGGGCATATTCTCGTTATGCGTTAATAAGAAAAATAGCGTTTGTAATGATAGTGTCAACTATTTATGAAAGCCACTATCGCATCATTGTTACTTCATTTTACAAAATAACTACCTCCGAATAGATAATACAATTATTTTTACTATCTTTTCTTAGCTATGCACATTACTTTGTTATTTAGTTGTTTGTTATTTGATGAAGTCGTTTCGTCTTTGATAATCATGATTTGTTTGTTGATGTTTAAATATTCCGTCACTGACTTAATTATCACTTATTTTTGAGTGACTCTTTTATATTAGAACTAAAGATCTTTCATATTAAATTCTTCTGAATCTGAAATAACAATTTTTTCTACTCAATGTTCTCTTTTCCCATGTGTTTTCTCTCATGAGTGCACAATGAAAAAAAGCTTTATATATATTGATATATTGAGCAGTACTTATTGAGTACAAAAATTCTTTTTCTATTTGTATATACATATGAAAAAACATTGCTTCTATATTGTATGCATTTTTTCCTGGATTTATATTGATCTTGATTTGTATTTAGATTCTTTTTGTTGAAAAATGTCTATTACACAAGAACAAAAAGCTATTATCAAATCAACTGCACCGATTTTGAAAGAAAATGGAAAAGAAATAGCATCAATGTTCTATAAACAAATGTTTGAGAATCATCCTGAATTATTAGATATATTTAATCAAACAAATCAAAAAATAGGAACACAACCATTAGCACTAGCAAATACTATTTATTTTGCTGCTGAAAATATTGATAATTTAGAAACAATTATGCCACTAATAAAGCATATTACCCATAAACACCGAGCATTAACTATTCAACCCGAACATTATCCTATTGTTGGAAAATATTTACTTTTAGCAATACAACAATTCTTAGGTGACAAATCAACACAAGATATTTTAGATGCATGGGCAGCTGCTTATAATATTATTGCAAATATTTTTATTGACATAGAAAAACAATTATATGATGAACTTGGTCCAAATGAAGAAGATAAGGGTTTTGTTCCATTAACTATTGTCAAAAAAGAAGTTATTGCTCATGAATCCATAGTTGCATTAACATTAGAACATCCTCAAAATGGAAAAATGTTCAAGTTTCATGTTGGACAATATTTAACAATTCGGATAAGAAAAGATGGAAATTTCCATAATCGACATTATAGTCTTACTCGACCATTTGATGGTAAAAGTTATTCGATTGCTATTAAAATTGAAAATATGAATGAAATTAAAGGTGTTGTTTCAAATGAAATAATAAATAATTATAATATAGGTGATACAATATTAGCAAGTTTTCCAGCTGGCACATTTCAACTAGTTGAAAATGGTAAACATCATTTATTTATTGGAGGTGGAGTTGGCATAACAGTTCTTTCATCCATGATTCATGAATTAAATAAACAAGGAAAATCAAATGATGCAATTTTAATTCATTGTGTACCGTCAGAAGAGTATGCAGCTTTTAATGCTGAACTTAAATCAATACTTCCAGAAGGTTATTATCAATTATTTTGTAAAGATCAACGATTGGGAAAAGATGATTTAGAAAAGGTGTTAAAATCAGATACGCAAGTATATATATGTGGTTCGGTACCGTTTATGGATAGAATAGAAAGTTTATTAGTTGAATGTGGTCATCCGTCATCCCAAATTCATGTTAAAGCATTTCAACCAACACTTAGTACAACCAAAGATGCAGTCAAAGATGAAGCAGAAACAAAAGTATTATAAATATTACAATGACAAAGCATCATCAATAGACTTTGAAGACTGTCTACTATCTTTTTTTCTGATTATGATAAAATTAGATGAATTAGTATTCTATAAAGAATATAGAGATTAGTAAAACCCTACGTCTTTATTTATTGCATCTCTTTCGTTATTTTTGATTTTTATTATATAATCTTTCTTTTATTTGATGAGGTAGTATAGACTTTCTCAAATATAAAGAAGAAAGCATACACCGGATAAAAATAATAATGATATTTACCTCCTTTCAACATATCTATATTATGCACGAATAAAATATATATAAAAAGGAAAACTGTAATATGAATTGCACACGTAACTATATTATAGTTTTGTTTAAAAGCATGTCGCTTGATAAAATGACCATATTATGAATCTTTTATATCGTTAGAACATGAATTTTCGATATAGCAGTACAATAATCTATATAAATCATGAAAGAATATTATTTCTGCTTATTTAAATGTCTAGTTGAAGTTAAATTAACTGTCCGCAGAAAGAAATATTTCAAGTCCTTTTTGAAGTATGAGCTGATATTTTGTTTAAAAGTAGATTTCAATGCCATTTATCAAATTTTGAAATAATTTAGGATCATAGACTACTGAAACCAAGTTACGATTATGGTAACTGAATTTTGTACCCTAGATAAGGTGTTTATACAGCAATGGTAAGATGATATTTTATTCAATAACAAGCCTTATATTTATCAGAGCATTCTAAAAATTTCTTCATTATTTTATAACTGTCTTGAGTAAGATTAGAAATAGAATCATGAGTTTGAATTTTTTTGAAACGTGACCTATGAGAATGAGGTTTACTTCCGTCAAATATTTTTCTTGCTAGTGGTACATGAAAAAAGCTTGATAAAATTTTAAATCGATTATACCTTGGAAGCACAAAGTATATTTTCTGTACATAGTAATACAATCACTTCACACTTTTTCTTTCTATCGCTAAAACAAACATCATGTTTATTGATCGATCACTATCACTCGACTCGAAAAGATCAATTTCTCGCTTCATTTACCGATAGCATGCAGCGAAGAAAAAGTAATTTAACATGTCTATATGTCTTCCTTCTGCCAACAATAGACTATGACTTTCAATATATGTAAAAATAAATATATTTAAATTTAAAAAAAAGAAAGAAAAAAAATCCAACTTTCTACAAATGACAATTGAAATAAAAGAAAATTAATGACAGTTATTTGTTTTAATGATTAAAACAAGAACCGGGGTATTGCGATGCACTAGAAAACGGACGGTTAATATACGTTAGTGCTTCGCTTTTGTTCTTATTTTTTGTTTTGTTTTTTTGTTAATCATTATTATTACTGTATAAAATGAATATAACAAATAGAAGTAAATATCGAAAATAATTTGTTATTATCAATGATGATGAACTATTAATAATTTTCCTATTAAGATATTCTTCTTGTTTAATACTAATTAATATTGATTGTTGTTGTCGTATAGTTATTTTATCAATTAAACTTAATGTTACATTAAGATATCGATTATCGTCATATATTGAATATGGAATAAAATAATCTGTTATTATCTAAATTGAAAGTTTTTTTTTCTTCTAATAATTTAATATATATATATGTTGTATCTTACCGGATGAAGTTTAACTGAAATAATTTCTAATTGACTTGGTACTTGTACAATATTCAATAGATAGAATACATCATTAACTAAAATGATAATATATATATAATTAATTGATAAATAAATGAGATTTTTTACCGAATGACTGAACATTTTGCCATAACAAAATTAATCCTGATTGATTTCTTGTAACAATAAGATCAATTGGCGGTAATGATGAAAATGTGTCAACTTCAAAAACATACCAAAACCAAAATATAAATAATTAATTAATTTTCTATCTTACTTGTTCTACGATCTGTTTGACATGGTGGACGTATTGAACCATAAACATCTGTTAATTCACATGAACTAACATTGAAATAAAATTTAAAAGTATTTTTTTGTTTTAATCCAATTGGTTGTATAGTTATTAAATATGTACAATTATAACGTAAATCATATAATTGAAATGAATTTTGTATTGTAACAGCATCACGTCTATAACAACAAGAAAGAACATCTGAATGACATTCATGTTCAATCCAATAGATATCATATTGTTTTAATCGTTGATCTAATATTTTATTCCATGAAATATTTGTTTTAATTAAACCATTAATAAAATATGGTTTAGATATATAAAGATTTTTTATTATTAAAGATTCATTTTCATAATTAAAATTAATTATTATCGGTAAACTCGTTTGTATATGATCGCCTTCAGCTATGATTATTGAACGAATCTATAGAAAATAGAAATAGAAAGTGGATACTTGACTCAGTTTTTTTTTATCACAGACAATATGAGTACATACTTTAAATAGATAGGATTTGTCTAGAGAAAGAAATGGAATGGTAAATTCCATTGAAGATAATGATGAAGATATGTCAATACTATTTACAAGTGATGATTGATCATTGTCTAACTCCCATGAGATCTGATTGAAATAAAAAAAAAGAAATATTGATGTGATTTATAAAGTAAAAGTCTTCATCAAGGATAAAAAACAATTATATTATAGTGGATTGAATCTATTCAACAAAATGAAACTACAATGGATATTTCGTACGAATGATTATGATTTGAGAATATAAAAATATAAATTAATCAAACCTGATATCCAGTGACAGGTAAATCTGGTTTTTGCCAATGAAGTGTAACATTGATAGTATTGAAATTTAATTGATAATCTTTTATTGAAAATTTCTTTGGTCGATCTAGAATTGGTGATACTGTTTGCGATTGATTTGCTTTAAAAAAAACATCAATAATTTAAGATTTAGAATATTTTTATTTGAAATCTTACTTAAACGAAAAGGTTTATTTGTCATACTAAATGTTGAATATCCATGTCTTGTAACAGCAGCAACACGAAATTTATACCAACGATTATCACGTTGAATATTTCTTATAATTGCTTTTGTATGTGAAACTTCTTCTTTAACAAAACCCCATTTTGAAACAAGTTCATATGGATTAATATTAATATTTGATAACATCCATTGTGCTTCGATAACATAAAAAATTGGTTCAAGAATTTTTTCTCCATTTGATTTCCATTTTAATTTAACAGTTCGTCGACTTTTTCGTTCAATTGCTGTAACATTATATATTTGAGGAATTTTATCTAATAGATTAATCACATTCGTTTCTTTTTTTTTTTGTTCAATGATAATATAAATCTTTCCAACTTACTCATACAATCATTTGATAAAGAACATGATTGACAATTATCTGTCAAACAATTTAATTGTTGTCGATAAAGATTTTGAATAAATATACAACTTTGTTCACATTCCAAACTTTTTAACTATAACAAAGAACAGATAAGTTACTTTGTCTATTATAAATAAACATATTTCATTGTCGGTATGATTTTGTTTTATCTGAATATATATTTAACATTGATATACAAGAATAATAACTTACTGTGGAACAGATTGCTTGGCAACTTTGTTCATTGGATAAAAGAAGTGGCGGATCTAAGTCACAAGGGATAAGACACTAGAAGAAGAAAAAGAGATGAGCTTGTTAACATATTAATGAGAAATAATGATCTGATTTCCAACTGGTCAATAGAATGGTTTATCGATCAGTATGAATCCTTTTAATTGAATTAGACAGACATTGGACACTCATTAGTTGTACATGTATATATACATATATACAATGGTTATCAATACGAGACAATCTAACCCTCATCTCCTCCTTTATTCGATCAATTTACTTACCGAACTACATGTGATAAGGCGTGGACAACGCTCCCAAATAGATCTCCATGGTAATGTTAATATATTTGTCGACTAAAAAACATTATAATGATTATTATAATAAAATCAACATCATTAAAATGAAAAAAATATATATATTTTTTGTCATTAGATTAAATGACTGTATAGACATCTCATTTATTCTATAGACGAAAAAAGAATAACAAAAACATTGTCTAGAATGAATAAATGAGAATCGGAAGCACCTGTATTATATGACACCTTCATTGTATTTTTCCTGTTTGAACTCAAACAAATCAAATTTAGAAATTGTGTTTGTCAAAGAGATTAATTGACAAAATAAATGTACACACCTTTAGGTTTAATTTTTAACAAGATGAAGGGAGGAAAAGGCAAGAAAAAATTTTCTTTTTTCAAAATTTTACCAATAAACGTTTTGTTTTTCCATCAATGAACATTGAGGGTAATGAACGTTGTTGTTGATGATATGTTCGATATTCATATAGACATCGAGCTTTACATTGTGCAGATATTAATGAATTATATCGAATATTAGATATTTCTTGTGTTGTTGAAATAAGAATTTGAAGAAAAAGAATTGTTAGTTTAAAGACGATCATGTGTTTGTAATGGTATATGCTATGTTGATAAAGATCAAACGTTTAAATTAGCTACTGAACTGTGCGTTTCGATCACGATTTTTCCAATGTGTGAGATGATGGTGAATGCGTTTGCTTACACACTCAACAATTTTTTCCTCTTCCCTTCTCTCTCTCTCTCTCTCTCTCTTGTTCTCTCCTCGTCGTTCGTTCGCTCACTTGCGTTCATTATTCTTCGGCCTATTTATTTTTTTGAACTTCGACACGGAGAGAGAGAGAGAGAGAGAGAGAGAGAGAGAGAGAGAAGAGTAAAAGAAAAAAAAAGAAGCAAAATCATCTGTTCATTCCATGAATATGTGTATATATATATATACTTTGTCCAATATTCAGATTTTATACGGATCAGCATAGAGATCATATATACTTTTCAAGTAATAGGATGAAACTATAGTTTATAATTCTAAAAGACAGGAAAAAATAATACTTTATGGTTAATTATTCAAATAGTTGAATAATCAATATTAAGAATGACATAAGCCTTTTGTCGCCTGTTTTAAAGTGGACTTTTTTTTATTATCCTCAATACCTTTGAAGAAAAAAAATTGCTCGTTTCCGTCTTTCTTTTGTTTTATCTCATGCTTTTTTAAGATTATGATGATGACAAATCTAGAAATATCGAATTGAAGGAAAGACATGGGAGAGGAAAATATGTCATGCAAATTAGTTCCTCCTTCTTGTGTATATATGATCGATTCATAACGAAACAGAAATAGCGTAATAAAACATCGCTATTCTTTTGCAATGTAAAAAAAAAGAAGCGAGAGATCCATCATATTAATTTATTCTAACAATCATGAAGTGGTCTCTATATTGTCGTTGTCAATTTATTCATGCCTTCTTTTTACTTTTGTATATTCATATTTTCTATTGCATCAATATTCGTCTTACTCTAAAAAAAAAGTAATTAATTGAATTTTTTTTTTGGTTAATTATAATAAATAGAAAAGAAATCAAAATGACTTCATGATCATATTCAAGCTTTAATAATTATTCAGATTTTTTATTACTTTATTGAACTATCATATTATTTGATACTTTTTATGAAATGTCCATAATCAGTGACTATTGCTCTTCCTTTTTTTGTGAATGATAGAAGATTATGAAGAATAATAGAAAGTAAAACGAGAATAGAATATATAATTTTTATTAAGCATAAAAACGCGATGATATCTTGTTATTATATATAGCCTTGCTTTAGACATGTAGGATTTCTAGCATAAATTATTATTATAATTAGATGAATGTACAGTATATCCTCTTTTAAATAGAATAATGTAACATTGTAGTAGAGTGAAGTTACAATACATTGATTTTATAAATCATTTAAATAAACAAAATTTTTTATGACCATAATTATCAGAAGGTTAAATCTTCATTTGACAATAAATTCTTTTCTTTTTCTTTTTTCTAGAGCAGAAAGTTCAAATTTATAAGAAAAAATTTCGATATTTGTTTTATCCATACTTGAACTTTATTCGAACAATTTTTTATTTTATTATTATTTTAAAAGCACTCGAATTCATAATTCAATAGGACATATTTAAAACTATATTAATACCAATGAAAATTGTTCTATGACATCTAAGCATGATGTAGTTTAAATGTAATAAATAATTAATATTCATATAGGAAAGAATCGATTGTTCTTTATATAGTTAAAACAACAATGCATTTATATTTTTTTTTTCATACGAATAAAACTCAATTTAGAAAGAAAAAAAGTCATCACACCGGTTATTTATGTATAATATCCACTAAAATCTAATGCTGTTGATTTTGTTTGTAAAGTAATATTTTTTAAATCTGGTGGTTGACGCATTCGTCTATATGATTGTTGTGTTTTATTATTTCCATTGAATTGATCACGATCACGAATAAGAAATTTTTGTGTATTATCTAAACCAGTATATGTTACATATCGTTTCTCTCCTTTTCTTCCATTAACAGGATAATTAAATCGAATAGTTCGTGCATGTTCTTGTCGTTGATTATTAGAATTTATTTTAACTAATGCATATTCACAAGATAATTGATGACCACGTAAAACATAACCATTTTCAAATGATTTTAAACATAAAGGAAAACCGGGACATGTATAACGCATAATTTACAAAAATCTTGATTTTTATTATTATCGATTGCTATACGCACTGCTAGACACTTATAAAATTGAAGAAGTGTGAGAAAAAGAAAAAGAAAAATATTAACTATGTGTTGGATAGAACAACATTAAATTACATTTTTATTTTTATTATTGAAGAACGAAAGACAACCTACTTTATTATTAACTTTTGAAAGTTATTATAATCAAGGTTGTATACTTTAACTGGTAGCAAAAAAAATACGAAACGATCGTGTTTAAGAAAAAAAAGGTATGTACAAGAGGATAATGTAAATACATATGCATTAGTATACTGTCAAAAGGTGTTTCTTTTTCACACCTATTAAAAAATGCATTTACTACCAGTGACATCGATAGGAAATCATGATCTTATAAATAAGTTCAGAATATTTCTACATTTTAAAGTCGAGAAGTATCGACATATTCTTATCATTTTACTAATCATTACTTTAGTAACATTTGTAGGGAGCACTATGAGCATAAAATTTTCGATCTAAAATATATATACTTACAAATATCTATTCCTAATATGAACTTAAAGTAAATTTCGAATTTTTTCATATCTGAATTGAAGCACCCGAGTTATCAAGTACATATATATCTATTAATAAAGTATGAATAATCGATAACATGACAGCCTACCACATATATGTATATATATATATAAGTCAACAAACTATCATAGCGAAGAAAGAGATATTTAGTATATTTTATCTGTTCTTTCTTTGTTTATTACACAGACATGTCGTCGATTGTAGCTGTTGTTTTTGAATATATACAAGCATTTTTAATACTTATTTATTATTGGATTAAAGCATTGGGAAGTACGTTATTTGTTCAAAAAATAGTCAAAAATGTTGAAAATGATATTATTCTTATTACTGGAGCTGGTTAGTTAAAAAAAACAAATTTATTTAGGAACTATTTTTTTATTGATTCATTTCAAAGGTTCTGGACTTGGCCGAGGTATAGCTAAACGTTTTGCATATTATGGTGCAACTGTAATTCTATGGGATGTTAATGAAAAAGGAAATGAAGAAACAAAACGACAAATACTTGCTGATTATCCTCGTACTAAAGTTTATTCTATGAAAGTTGATTTATGTGATCGAAATGATATCTATCGAGTTGCTCAACAAGTTAGAAATGAAGTAGGTGATGTAACAATGATTATTAATAATGCTGGTGTAGTAAGTGGAAAACCATTATTAGATATTGATGATGTATCTATTCAACGAACATTTGATGTTAATATTATTGCTCATTTTTGGGTAAATATTTTTCAATAATATTTTACAATGGTCCTGTCAGTTACTGTTCTATTTCTTCAGTTTTGGAAATCCTTGTTAAAATTTCTTTACATTAGTTGTTCAGTATTACATTTTACTTGGATCAATTCTGTCGCATTTACTATTAACCACAAAGGATCACTACCATAGAAAGCTACTATTATTATTTATAATTCATACAACTTCATCTCATTACCTTGAAATACTACCTTAGGACATTATATTGAGATATTATCTCTAAATATTACTTTAACACGTCTTGAGGTAACATACTCAACTATTATTCCAAGGTAAATAGGTAGTGACACGGTGAGGGTCTTTCGAGTACTTCAAAATTTGAGCAAGTTCAATTGTTAATTATATATTATAGAATAGGATAAAATCACAATGGCACACATTTCATTTAGGTTCTTAAAGCATTTCTTGGTCCAATGTTAGCATTAAATCGTGGTCATATTATTACAATTGCTTCAAGTGCCGGTTTATTTGGTTAGTTTATTTTCATTTTTTATGTTCTTTTTTTGTT
>CAJNOI010000206.1:40104-108377 GCA_905250115.1 Adineta steineri
AAAGTATATTGTACCTATCTTGATTTCAATGCAAGAGCTACAAAGCGTAATTGTTAACTAAATTTAGTTTAGTTTGAAGACATGTCAATAGATATCATTAGACAAAAAAAAAACAGTTGACGAAGAGAAAAACTTATTTAAATTAACAGAATAATTTGTGATTCCGAACAAGTCTATGCACTGTTGATTATTTTTAATCAATTAGATGTGCGAGAAAGAAAAGAAAGTCTACTTTGTTGAATCAATAAAAATGATGGCACTATTTAATAAATATAACGAGAGACAAGAAGTATCAGTCTTAATTGAAAAGTGTCAAGTTTGAAATAAAAGATTACATCGATTGGAAGCACTTAAACTGATGAAGGTATGTGTCATATACATATTCTCATTAAATCGAACCTGGAATCATAATTAATGGATATTAGAGATTTTATTCATACGATATAAATTTATATTATACAAAATCTCAATTCGACTTTCTAGTGGAATTTATTGAAGTAAAAGTTATATAATTCTCATGTTTTTTGAATGACATAAGTTTGGTTTAGAAAATATATCAATTTCCTGAAACAGATGATATATATTTGTAGAATAATTGTCAACATTTCCTTTTTTTCTCAATGTGTGCTTCAGAAGCAGTACACATGTATTAATTATAATAGGTTTTATAGTGACGTGCTCATATAGCTCAATGATAGAAGATCTAATCTTTCTTTTCTATCTTGAAAAATTAATGTATGTCAGAAAAACCATAAATCTATATTACAAAAATTCTTAATAATCACGTTTTTCGAAACTAATTGATTAAGATTTAATAAATAATATTTTATATTTGTCACTGCAAGGTTAATAGTGTGTCGCTAGTTGACGAATAGATAAAAATTCTTACATGATTGTGATGTTATTTCTTTTAAAATGATGATCGTTTAGTAGAAGTATATAAAAATAAAATGTGTAAACGAACATCGAATTCTATTCGTCTTAAATCATATTAAATATGAGTTTATGTCTTTTTCGTTACTTGTTCATGAGTAAGACCAATCATTAGAAAGTAGAAGAAAAAGCGTTACTTTTTTTTCTTTTTTTTTATTCCTTTTTTTTGTTTGTACCCAGAATTAATTGACCCCTATGTGATGTTGATTGTGTATGACTATACATATCATTTCTAGATATCAATTCATCAAACATATATTTAGTTTTTCATAAAACTAAATCTACAATATACAATTTTCTTATACTATTTATTCGTTTATAATTGTAAGTATATTTATCTCACTTAATCGTAGCAAGAAAGAAAAGGACGTTTATTTGACCTTGAACTAAAATTCTGTTTTGTCAATAGTTTGTAAAAGTACTTTTTATAGAATTAATAAAGAAAAGCAGATATATATATATGTAAATGACGACAAAAAATAGATTCCAGTCATGTTAGTCAACAAAAACTAAGAAAAAAAAGAAGCCAATCATATACAAATAGATAATAGCCTAATAAAAAGAAAACTACAATAATAGAGAATATTTTTTTTTTCAAAATTTTATAGAATATTTATAGATAATTATTATTAATTAAGTTTTATTTTTTATATTCGAATATCTTAAATATAGCATTGATGCATTCATCTGCGTTTTATCATTGTAAACAAACTTTATATTATTCATTCTTTCTGTTTAATATCAAAAGTTTTTTTGACCTCTTAGATATCGTATAACAAATAAGTGCAAATCCCTATAATTTTATATTTTAGTTTAGAATTTTTTTTTAAATATCGTGTTTTCTAGCTGTTTGATTATTGTGACCTTGTATGTCTGCTGAGCATATTAGTAACTATTTTGGGTCGTTATGACCGTATTGTTATATATATGAAAAAGTAACTAATGCTATTATCTATGAATAGAGTCATTTTTATTGTCTGTTAATCTCGACTTTGAAAAATATTTAACAGGAAATATTATTAAGCACGAACAAATAAATGAAAATGATCAGTCTGGTCAGATATTATACTACTTTTTGTTTTGTCATCGTACTCCTATAATTTATCAGATAATTATGATATTTTTTTTTTGCTTAAAATAGTTATTTAGTATAAACGATCTATCAAAGATAAGACATCTATAATATATTCGAAACGAAAGTAATTTGCTTCTATTTGATAAATATAGCTTTGAATAGATTCTCGACGTTTTTGCTTTTGGCAAATCATTAACATTACATGACTACTATTAATGATAAAAATATCATAATTTACAGGAATAGAAGGATTAAAAATTCAGTGCACTTGATCTTTATTCTATTTTTCAGTATTCTTAGTGTAAAGTAAAAGATAAGAAATATTCTCTTACTTCAGTAGGTATACATATCATATTATCGTGTACTGTATTATCATATTATTACAGTAGACTTGATAATCTTTTATTTTTATGTTCTATATAATTATATATCAGGAAATAAAATAAAATCCAAATGCAAGAAAATAGACATAAATTTAGCTTTGTTATTTATTAGGAATTGATTCATGTTACTTTTTAATGACACAATCTAGACACACTTGTATTTTTAATAATAATAGATCGATTATTAGAGTATCAGAATATTGATGTGGGCGTAATCGCGATGACTAACGGATAAAAAAAAAGAAGAAAAAAAAAACACCTATGATGTGTATCGCGTTTACATCCCGTGCGAAAAAATCTGAATAGTCAAATAAAAATTGTCTTTTGTGTGTGTTCGTTCGTTCGTTCTTTTTGTTTTTTAAAATATGCATAGTCATACACCCCTCATCGTACTCTTATTTAGTAGAGAGAAAAAAATAAAATACTGAGATTTCAAATTTGACTTATTGTTACTTTCTTTTTGTAAGATTTCTATGGCCCCAAACAGGCTAGAAAAAATTAATTAATTTAAATTTGAATTAAATGATGTGATTGGTCTATCTCGAATTAAATCGCCTGCTCTAGACAATTTATTATTTAATTCGGTTTTAATTCGTCTGATATTTTTCAGTCTGTTGAGGACCTATCGAAATATATATAGTTGTTTTGTATATTAACGACAAGGACATCTATATACGCATATTTCTAATCATTTATATATATATATATACTTGTATTTTCTTGCGTGATAAGTTAGTTGAGAGAAAAAAACGTTGTTATTCCGTCTTAAATTACTTGTTGATGAGTCTGGGACTATTCCGTACTTAGTAACCTCACAGCGAACATCATGACATTTCTAGCACGAACATAAGGGTATACATCTCAGTGTCAAATTATTGTCCTTAAAAATTTTATTACTTTTTCAATGTTTATTAATAATTAATATTTCTCTTGATATCATATTAAGTCTATGAAATTTGAATAAAAAAATTTTTAGTAGAAGGCAAAAGGGTTCATTTGTAAATATATATATATATTCTTTTTAAGAACTTTTTTATGAGAACTATAAGGACAATCCTGTTCTCTATATTCTCTGCTTTTTTTATAAGTCTTTCGTCCCTTCCTATTCTTTTTTTCGAGCAGTCGACTTCCTATCGACAGCAAATCTTTTTCTTTTTCTCTTATTCTTCTTCTTCACCGTCTTCATTCTCAACGCGTACTCCAACACAGCTTTTCTTCTTTTTTCGCCTACGTATACTCTTTTTTCTTTCGACTTTCTCTTTACTATATTATCATTCTTTATAAAAACAATATAGCCTGTTCCTATTGACCTCAACATTTAATTACAACTAGCATATTCCATCCTCGTTCTGTCAGCAAATATTATATATTTTTGTCCTTATTTGTTGAATCATATTCGTCACACATTCGTAAGATACTAATATTTATAACTATAGATAGTAGTGAAAAGAAAAAAACATCATCATGTATATGCCCCATTCACTAGACGCTTACAATCATTCGCATCAATCTTCGCGGTCGGACGATTTATATAAAAAAAGGTGTGATTTAATATTTCAAAAATGAGTTTTATAAATAATTCTTTTTTTTTTAAATTCTATTCAATTTTTTTATTTATTTTTAGTTTTCAACCACGATTCAAACGTTCATCGAATGATGACGAACAAATCGTAAAAAGTGATTTATCTCATGATATAAAATCAAGGTCAAATAGTTCGTCTCCTTCAATAAAAATGCATCAACAAACAACAAATTCAAATTCTGATGAATCAAACATTGGTGTGCCAAATCGATTGTGCAGTGTATGTGGTGATGTGAGTACGGGTAAGATGATCTTCATTTTTTGTTATTTCAAAATTCGATAATAATAATTCTTTTTTTTTTTCTTAAAGGAATTCATTTTGGTGGTAATAGTTGTGAAAGCTGTAAAGCTTTCTTTCGTCGATCAGTTCAATGCAATCGTCATCAAAATTACAAATGTTCGAATAACGGTAAAAATTTCATAAATTTCATTTTGCTTAAGGTTATAGAAAGTACGTTCTTTAGTTCTTGTTTTGTTGACCCGTTTGTTTTTTTTCTTTCCTTCCATTTCTTTAAAAGAACGAATAAATAAGCGTCTATAAATAATTTTACAGTTAAAAGAAAAACAAAGCCAGGCATAGAAAAATCAATAATTCTTTTAATCTAAATATATTATTTGTACTATATATTTTTTTGTAGAACAATGTCCAGTGAATATTGTTACACGTAAAGTATGTCAATACTGTCGTTATATAAAATGTACAGCAATTGGTATGAAACCCAAATGGTAAACAAAAAAACAATTTTTTTTCTAGAATAATTTTTTTTTTCTACAAAAATTTAAATAGGGTTTTAACGGATCAAGAACGTGCAGAAAAATATGGTTCAAGACGAAAACGTTTTCGTGATAGTCGTACAGTAGATGAAGATCCAGAAATTTATAAACATCTAACAAAAGACGAAAAAACACTTATTGAAGATATAGCACATGCATTATATCAATCTAGAGCGTAAGTCACTTTTGATAAATAGATAAGATCAGTAGAAAAGGTTTTTTAGTACGTTACATTTCTATCTATATAAATATAGAAATAGAGAGAAGAAAAAACAAGGGGGGTAATACATTTAGATTTTTCTTTCCTGTTCTGCTATTTGTGAATAGAGTTTACTAAGTACGATGAATTATAGTGAGAATAAACAGCATTCTCGTATATTAAAAAAAATTAATTTGTTTTTCTTGTGTCAATAGAACATATCCATTACAATTTCCAGCTGAATTAAATCAATATTTAACAATATTAGCCTCAGGAAAAGCACCACCATCACCAGCATCACCGGGTGAAAAACCACCGAGTCCATCAGCTAATTTTCTGATTGTACCAATTCAACGTTTTGTTTTATTTGCACGAATGTTGAAAGATTTTGATTTATTTTCTGAAGATGATAAAGTGAATTTATTAAAAGGTGCAGCTATTGAAGTTGTAGTTTGCTCATCAAATACATTATTTAATCCTAAAACACATACATTTACAAATTATTTATCACGAGATCAACGTGCAGTTATGGATAATCAAATTATGCCACTTGATCCATTACTTAAAAAAACATGGGGTGAAGAAATATTTAATCGTACAAAAACTTTTTTAATATCAATGTGTAATTTACAAGTTGATGAAGTAACATCAACACTATTAGCACCAGTTATTTTATTTTCTCCTGATCGTTCAAATATAAAAGATCTCGATTTAGTTAAACGTTTACAAATTAAATATGTTACTCTTATTGGAAAATATATGAATTGGCGTTATGGTGTTGAACATACGGAACATATTTTTCCCAAACTTTTACTTCAAATTGTTAATATACGTACATTAGGTGTAGCACATGCAGAAGTTATACAAAAACTTATGTCAATATCAAGTGTTAATCCACTTGTTCAAGAAGTTACTACTAAACAAGATGTTTCAAATACAGCAACAACAGATAAAATGAGTAAGACACAGGAAAATAAAAATAGTTTTTGTAAATGGTCAGAATGACATTCGCAGTTGGGTGCAAAAATAATTGCTATTTGATGCGCAAACTTTGTTGACGACTGTTTCCGACATGCTTCACGAACGTTAGATACTAACTGCATGCATTTATTAAGATTGATATTACTTAAAGAATATTTTGCAGTTTCAGAATAATGATTATTGCGAAGCCTCTTGAAATTATTCTTTTGAGGAAGATTTCTATTCATACTAGCTAGTATAAAAGTAGACGAAATCATTATTAAATCGCCCGAATTTCAGGCTAGTGGAATCATTCTGCTAAGTGATCGATGAAAAGATTTTAACACAACGAATGAAATAAAACCCATGTGTAACCTGTAAGCTCCTTCCGAGAAAGTAAGGTTTTTATCTCTTATAAGCTTGAAGAGTTTTTGTGAAGTGCAGTCCTTGTATCATCTATCAAAATAAAAATGTTTTAATACTTCACACTTGCATTAACAGGTACTTTGAAAAATATAATGGCAATTATTTTTGGCACACCATTATTGTAAAATAGATCACGTAGGAACTTTTAAATTGAACAAAGTTTTTAAGAAATATGCGTCTTTTAAGTTTTAAAATAGAAATAAGACTATTAAATTATATACTTTGAGAAGATTTCTATAATGACTTTTTCGAAAATAAGCGTATGACAAGAAAGCTTATTGTATATTATTATGATCTGACCTTATAATTAAAGAAAAATAATTTTCGTATATTTTCTTCAAATTTCAATTACCTGCCTGAATGAATATGTCAATAATAAAAAGAAACCTTTTTTTCTATAGATTCAGTGTCATTACCATCAACTCCAAGTAATAGTGAAATGATGGATTATGATAGAGCTCCATCAAGAGATACTGAAAGCAATATTGGTTCAGATGAAGATGATTCTATACGAATGAAATCTCGTACATCACTTGATGATGATGATCGAGATTATGAAAATGACGATTCTGTTGAAACAAACCCAAGAAATATTTGGAGAAAAAGACAAAAATTATCACCAATAATACAAATCGAACCTACAAAAATGGAACCAGATACTTTGCCTAAGCCACTTCATCAACATATAAAACAGGAATTAATACGTTCAAATTCTGTTGAATTCGAAACCTATTCCAATTCTAATCCTATACATAAACGACCACATGATCATCAAGTACCAAGTTTTATTCCAACAACATATCAAGACGATATAAATATATTAAACAGGTTAATTAAATTCAAAATTTTTATTATAATATTAATTTTTCTTTTTCAGAGCATCTCCTAATCGACATTTACCACCAAAAAAACAATCATTATTAACAAAACAGAAGCCCCTACATGAACAAATCTATCGTCCACATTCATCATCGACAAGTGATCTTACTTCTTTTGATCAACATCATCCCCATCATCATCATGCACGATGTAAGATTTAATAAAGAAAAACAAAAAAAGTTAATTTTCATTTTTAAGTAAATCAATTGCCAAATTCACCATTAACAAAACAACATTATCCGAATAATTCATATGAAGATTATCAACAACAATACTCAAGATTAGCAACAGCTAACTTTCAACAAAAACAAAACGAACAACATTTACTTCTTCTTTCATTAGGTAATTATTCATATTATATAAAAGTAATATCTTTAACAAAAGACTTTGTCAGGATTATGTTGCTTTTCCTGAAGAAATTTCCTTTTAATTACATATTTTTATAAATTCATTGAATAAGAAAATCATATATTCATGACATAGACATAATATAAAATTCTATTTTTATTTCTTTGAATATAGCTAATAATCAGAATCAAACATCCTCAAATACACAACAATCTCATTCAAATACACAACTTGATGCTGAAGAACAACAATTATTAAATGCTATTCATGCACATCCAAATAAACGTGATCTTGTACTGAATCTTCTTCGACAAATGAATGAATCACCATCAGCACCAACGATGAATTTTCCAGAAAATTCTAATTATCCTATTCATCAACAGCAACTACAACAACAACAACAACAACAACATCGTTTTGATACCTCAGCTAATTATGATCCATATCGACAAAATTCAAATATGGATAACAATAATGATTTCTATTAATTGATTATTCAATTTTTTCATTTATTTCTTGTATATTATATATATATAGAAAGATTTCTACTTTATTTTGTTTTTCTTCATATTCTTCTACAGGTAATTAATATCCTGCTTCTTTTTTGTATAACAGCTCAGTATCATTTACCGGTGTATAACAATTTCAATAAAAAAAAAGGAGGAAAAAAAGAAACGATTCGACATACTTAGATCTATTCTGCATATATTACTGCTTTTTGAATTGCTCAGTTTAGTTTTTTTCGGATGTTTGACAGGTAAATTTTCTCTTAATTAAAACATACCTCTAGAATTCCAGAGAATGAACCTTCATTATTTAGTCAAGCAAACTTTATTAGCATTTTATCCCCACAAACATTCTATTGTAATTTAATGCTCACTCATATTTGTGTTAGTATATAAATAAACAAAAAATATTTATACATTAATTTTCATAGAAATCTTAAGAATTTTATATAATATCATAAATGTATTTTAATAATTTGATATATCATTTCAAATATTAAATTCATTGTATTATATCAAAAACAAAGGAATAGATCTAGTAATGTTGGATAGTGAATAGACTACACCGATTTGTTAACTTTAAAATTGAATATCTTTAAAAATATCTTTTTTGTTTGTTATTTTTAAGTTTATAATAAGCAGGTTTTATTTCTTTTTTGCTGTTGTTGTTGTTGTTATTATTATTATTCCTTTATTTTTGTCCAGTTTTTTTCCTCAATGATGATTTTTTTCCTTCTCAAACAAAATTTCTTTTTGTTCATTGTATTTCCACATCATTTACGTGTGTGTTCGTTTGTTTCTGACCGATTCATATGATGAAGTCATCTTTCATTTCTTTTCTCTTATTATTTTCAAGTTGAAAATATCAACACTCATATAAATAAAAAGCAAATTGAAATTTTAAGCGCATTCATTTTTTCATAAAAATTTCTTTTTCTACAATTTATTATGGTAAATAAATCTCCAAGTGTATTATCAGTATTAAATAATATCAAAGATGATACAATAAATAAGAAGAAAAATCAAAAATATCTCCTTCAATATCTCAAACCACATACACAAACAAATAAACATCAAACACCAATTGAACAACAATATTATCGATCACATTTAAATTTAATAACAATTTTAATTAGTTTATTTCTTCTGATTAGTATTACCATTGGTGTATATCATATATTTAGATATTTTATTCTTAAAAATATGTCGAAAAAATCAAAACAAATAATATTACCAACAACAAGTATAATCAATGAAAAACTAACTTTATTAAAATCATTAAGTAGAAAAAATAAAACTGATTATACAAATGTCAACTTTTCATAGTTATTTGAAAATATAAAACGTAATTTAAACTCATGAAAATAAAGAAATCTAATTCTATACTTAACAATACACTAACGACAGCTTATTAAATAGATTGCTAGTCGATAAGTCATATAGGTATTATATTTTGTCATCAAAAACATTGTAGGACAAATATTTCTAAAAATAAAATCTATATTTGTATCTTATTATGTAATTAGCCTCAATTCAGGTAGATTAAAATATCATGGAATTTTCAGCTCTATATTATGATGTTTGAGGCAGGTATCTATCAAACAAGAGTTAAAAATAGCTCATTTGATCCGTCTAAGTTCTCCGTGAGCCTTCGTTCTATAGATTTTCTCTTTATTTGAAAGAGCGCATCAGAATCCAGGACTTATGGGAGTCCTTTTCTTTCAATTCTTATTTTTTTAGCGGAAAAAAAGATGATAAATTCAATCATTCGAAACACCGGATCCCATACGCACTGCAGTTTTCACACTTTTTCAACAAAACAAAAATATTTGACTTTATCTCGTATTGTGATATAATATCTCTGAGAAAGAAGGAAGAAAGAGAGATGCAGATCTTGTTTGAAGAAGATGACGAAATGAAATTGATGAAAGATTTTCTTTGAAGAGGGACCTTAAAATAAATATATCTACTCAGCTTGATCAGCAATCAAGTAAAAGGATTGTCTGCAGTTCAATATGTGTGATGAACAATGAGGTTGTCTATATAGTATATCTATTGGTATTTATATCATATTTATAAAGAAGAATGTAATCTTTCGGCTACTCTGTCACTTATAATACTGTTCAGAAGTAATTTCAATACCTTGATATAGTTCAGAACAAAAAACTGATCTATCTCAGAGTTTTTTCGTATAATCATTTGAACTCTTTCTGTATACAAACAGGCTATATGCTATTCACAAGAATATTTTGTTTACATCAACAATTGAATCAGTACGATATTGTATGTGTGATTTGAAGCAAACAATCATTCGTAATTTCTTCGATATTATTTTGTACCTGCTAGTATTCAAACTCAAACATAATATATTGCAGATATCTGATTTAATAAACTATCGAGAAAAAGAATCATATCGAGATTTAATTCTTCGGAATGCTTTTCAAGTTCGGATATCATCAAAAACTTCACAACTGCAGCTATTTCTAGTGCATTTATCGAACTGATCATTTTTCGAAAGATGACTTACAGTTACACTCAAAAAGAAAAAAAATTTAACGAAATCTATAATACTTGTGAGAATGATTTATGATCTATCTAATTGCAACATCTGTTTAATTTTAACATATATAAATGAGACATTGAATAAATAGAATATAAAACTGATATGTCTATTTGATTTCTATCACTCATTTATTTACACTCAATATTATGAAGTGTAATCTAAGCTAATATGTTCAATAAATAACCTATTTATTATAAACATATATATACAATTGTCATTTATGAATTAAGTTTAATAATGACTAAAGTCAAACTTTAGATGTCACTACAATGTCTCCTGACATCTTTCTTCTTCTTTCCTCCCTTTTCCTTTTTTTCAACACTACTACTACCACCACGAACACGAACGTCGGTTGGAACGGGTTCATATATCGGTCATCGTTGTTAGCTTAGTCCTCACTCGTGAGTACGAATACATATATATCTCTGTCTCTCTGGTAACAACTTACTTGAACATAAATGACATCAACGGTAGCTCCCGATACAGTTTCTGAAAGTCCGACGTTATGTACTGTAGATCAATGTGCAACACGGTTTGATGTTCATTGTTTTCATTGTCGTTCAAATATGTGTTCACATCATTATTTTGAACATAAACAACAACAATTATCTACTGAAAATGATGATGCCATGGATGATCTTTTACAACTTGCATCATCAAAATGTTTTTGTATTAGTAGTAGTGGATATTCTATCACAAAACAACGTCGAACATTTTCAAATCCATTTGTTTCATCAACATATTTACTTAAAAAAATGCGACAACAAGCTGCACGTCGACCAGATAATCTAAAACCTATTCTTACAACAAAAACAACAGCTATTAAATTATATAATTTACGAAAACGACCTGGTAAACGACAACGTAAATTAGTTGCAACAAAAACAACAACAGTTACCACAACGACAGTTAAATTCTGTAGAACTGTTCTTAAAACCAAACTTCGAAATAATAAATTATGTAATAGAAAATTGCCATGTCCATATCATCCTGTTCAATGATATTCATTCTTGTTTATTAAAAGTCATTCTTTTTTTCTTTCTTTTTTAGTGTAATGTCTAACATTTGTTTATATTATTGTGTTACTTTTCGAAAAATATGAGAAGAAACTATGAATTTATATTAAATAAGATCTTCGCATTTTTATCTATTTTATATATGATTCATAAAAGAAAAGAATAGATATATTAGAAGTAGTAATCAAAGTAAAATCTTTTCTTTTTCTATATTAGAAAATTTTTGATTTTAATTTTGAAAAAAAAATTCAATAATTTTTTTGTTACATTGCAGATATTAATATCTATGATAATAAACAGATGTAAACAAGCATCGTCCATCATGAGTATATTCTAATAGAGATTCTTTTTAAATATTTTAGAAACAATAATAAGGGATGTATTGTTAGTATTAGAATGTTTTTTTCTAGGAAATACACCTTTACATTCCTCATCAATACTGAGTTTTGTTTATTATTTTATATTAGACATGTAAGTACTTGGTTATTCTGTTCCATTGGTATTTTCTTATTTTTGAAAATAAGAGATTTGTAGAGAATCATGTATTTCTCTCAATATCAAAATCTTTTTGCACATTTTAGTATTTATAGCATATGTTTATCCTTTAAGTTATTCAATCCTTACATCGATCAAAATGGAATTATTCCTTTTCAGTATTTAGTCGTTTTGATTATCTTCAATGATGAAATACAGTGAGTCGCTTCATAAAGTATAACGATCGTAAACTGCCGTGAAAATATCACAATAGTTCTGTATATATTTATTTTCGTATTTCATACTTTGAATTCGATATTTTGCATATAAGCAATGGTGAAGTCATTTGTTCTCAATCGTTCATATTGATACAAGAAAGCATATAAAAGAGAATTTATTTTAAGAATGATTTATACATTCTCGTAATCGTTTTCTTAATTATAGTAATCAAATAATGTAAATTGATATGATAATATCGCACATTATTCTTGATATTATAGTACTAATAATAGGTGATTAGAACAAGTCTATATTTAGTTACATGCAAACAATTCAGTCAACCGTATCACATCATTCTATATTTTCAAAAACCAAAGAAAACAATGGAAACATACAAAATATGTAGCAAAGTGATATATCTATACATTACTGAATTTACAATACTATATTGTATTTAACGAAAGGAAAAAGGATAATCATGACTCTGATTAAACAATCATTCGTGTTGTTGTCATACTTCAATACATGTCTACATGACGTATTTTTTAAAATCAAGTGACTGAGCACCATGTCAATGTTGTAAAAAAATAGAATTTTACAAGGTGTAAGAATTATATATCAGATATCTAACGACATCTGATAGAAGCAATGCAATAGTTGAATAAAAGATGACCAATAAACTATTTTTCTCTTCCCACAGACGAGTGGATGAATTGGAAGCATTAATCTTTACTATGTTTTACCCGTAAATGTTAAATATTTATTTCTTTTCTTTCTTCATTATGATCACGTCATAAAAACAGCTGTTCTTGAACTTACGTATTTCCTTTGAAATTTGACTCTTCATTATTGTGTTCAGTTCATCAGTTATCAATATTCTTTTCATTGAAAATATGACTGTCCTTGATTTAAATGAATGGTTCTTTGCATTTATTCATATTTCATTCATTTATACATTTATTACCCTGTTACATCTCGTTGTTCCTGCTCATTACGTTCGAGGTTATGTTCAAGATGGTCCATTATACTATCGTCTTAATGGTTTAAGAGTTTTTCTTATTGTTAGTCTTTCATTTATTCTTTGTATTGGATACTTCGAATTTATTGATATACAATATTTGATAGAACTTCGATTAAAACATGCTATTTGTGCTTGTCTAATAGGTTTAATATTTACATTTGTTCTTGTAATTCCGCATAAACCAAAATCATCATCATTTTTACTTGATATTTATCTTGGTCGGTTAAAAAATCCTCAATGGTTTGGTAATCATGTCGATGGTAAAATCTTACTTTATCTTATCGGAGGTATTGGATTAGAACTTAATTTAATTCTCTTTTATTTTGAACATGCACAAGAAAATAAATCCATGACAAATATAAGTACATATATTATTTTATTTAGTTTTTTTACAACAGAATATTTTTATCATGAACATGTTCATTTGTATACATTTGATTTTATAATTGAATATGTTGGTTTTAAATTAGTTTGGGGTTGTCTTGTTTTTTATCCATTTTTCTATCCAATTGCTATTTGGTGTAAGATTAATTCAACATCATTATCATTTATTCGACAATTGTTAAGTATTTGCGTATTTTTTCTTGGATGGATTTTATCACGTGGTGCAAATAATCAAAAACATTTATTTCGTACAAAACCAAATGAAAAATTTCTAAATATTTTTCAACCAATATCAGTGAATGGACGGTTACTTTGTTCAGGTTGGTGGTCACTTTCACGACATATTAATTATTTAGGTGATACATTAATGGCTATTGGTCTTAGTATAGCAATTAATGGTGGAATATATCCATGGTTATATCCATTGTATTATATTGGATTATTTATTGCTCGAGAAAGAACTGATTATGACAGATGTAGAGAAAAATATGGTCGTGATTGGGATGAATATTGTCAGCGTGTTCCTTATAGAATTATTCCATTTTTATATTAAGAAAAATAAAAGAAAGCTAACGATATTTTATTAATTTTTTAGATTAAAAATTTATTTACAAAAATGACACTCAATGGTTCCGGTAGGTTAAATCATAAATGGATTTACTTGTATATCTCTTTTATTTTAGGAAACGGAGCTATTCTTAGTACACATGTTCCTGTAAATTTAATTCGTCGTCGAAAAGAATTATTAAAAAAAGAAATTCAAGTATGTTAAAATTCATTAGACTTATCAGATTCTATAGGAAAAGTAGTTTTACATTAGACGGTGATATCACGTGATTGAAAAGAACCTAATGAAAATGTTCACGTGACTACCCATGGAAAAAATACTACATTTTTTTTCAAATCGAGAAAGTCAGATCGTTTATGATTTCCTCGAAACTGCGGCTTTGGTCGACTATTTAAGAAAATCATAAATAGAGGGATACATTCTTATGTATTAGAAATAGAGGTATGAGTATTCTTATTCCAACTCTAAAATGATACTAATATATATCATAGTTGAAAGAAAAACATCTCACATGTTTGACTTGTAGTTGAAAAGGTAATGAAAACATGTAATTTGAAAGGTCGGTGTACCTCTATAAATATAAAAACATGATTTTTATAGTAACATTTCATGTTTTATTTATTTTTAAGGAAATCCGTGAAAAAATTGCTCAATATGAATTCGAAATGTCAATGATACAAAGTCACAACAATAATGAGTATGTATAAAATAGACGAAATAATGTAATATAAATGATTCATTATTTTGTATATTTCTGTCATTGAGTATGAATCGAATAGCAAAAAAAGATAAAGGAAACGTTGAATATATTGGTCGTGTCCAGGTTAGTCATCGGAATAATGGGCAAAAAGAAAAAAAAAACTCAAAGTGCGACGAAAATAATTCAAGCGTCGCATTTTTTCCCTTCTGAAACACGTAGTTTTTTCATATTGAATTATATCTATATCATCAATAGTTTTTTTTCTTCGTGTCATCATTAGCAACAAAAACAACAACGACAACTATGGAGAGACATAAAGAGAGATTTTCATTTCGAGCCTTTGATGCTAATAAAAAAAATTTATCAAACGTAGTTGAGAAAAGTCGAAGTTCTGAGAATCAATTAAATTCTCCGAATGGTTTAAAATCTGAGCAAAAATCTCATAACCTTCGTACGCGTATACTTGACCATATCTCACCTCCTGATAAACATCACACAACACATTCTCCGACAATTCAACCATTAAAACCAATGCGTTATTCTCGTCATTTTAATGTAACAGTTTCACTAAAAAAATCTCGACTGTTAAGGTTTTTTTTTCATTTTTTATACAAATATATTCATTTCAGTTTTTGTCATTTTAGTCGTCATAATCCCAATGCTAAACAATGGTCTATTGGTAAAAGACAATTTAATGAAAATCCAAAAGAAGTAAATATATATTTAAAATAGTTCGAAATTAAAAATTTACTCTTGTTCTTTCTAGGGTATACGTTGGCTTGTTGAAAATAATCTTCTACAAAATACACCAGAACATATAGCAAAATTTCTATTTAATGAAACAGGTTTAAGTAAACGTGCAATTGGAGATTATATTGGAGAAAGGTATATTATTTAACCAGATTTTATTCTAAGATTAAAGTTTTTGTTTCTTTGAATAAATAGAGATGATTTTTATATTGATGTACTCAAGCAATTTGCTCATATGCACGATTTTTTTTCAATAGATATTGTTGAAGCACTCAGGTTTTTATTTTTTTTTATAAAATTTAATTATGATATATATATAGTTTTAATTAATTTTAGACGTTATTTATTTATGTTTCTTCTTCCAGGTGAAGCACAAAAAATTGAACGAATAATAGAAGCATTTGCTCAACGTTATTATGAATGCAATCCAGATAGTTATGCAAATGCTGGTATGTTATATATTAAATATTTCTTTTGTTTTTAATTCTATTTTATTCTTTGATAATTATAGAAGTCTGTTTTATTTTATCATATGCAATAATTATGTTAAATACATCATTACATAATAAGAGTGCTCGTTTGGGTGGACCATTTACATATGAAAAATTTCTTAGTAGTTTAAGTGAAGCTATTGCACAGCCACAAATGCCTGACACAAGTCTTATTAAAGTAAATTTGACGATAAATATTTTGTTTTCTTTCGAGATGTTAAATATTAGATTTATTTAGAATATTTATGATAATATTAAAAATAATGAATTTAAATTTCCAGATCAAGATACGAATTCAATGACTGACAGTATGAGACTCAAAGAAGGGTAAATATAATTTTCAATAATTAATAAAGAGAATAAATTGCTTACTATCTATCAACTGAGGATGATATGAGTGCACTTTTCTGTTAGGACAAATATATCTTACATTGAAAGGTACGTTTTATGAGTGTCTTGTAGTCAGTGACTCGAGGTATCTAATTGAGAAAAAGATTTTCGAAATAGATGTTTTATTTTGATTGGAGACTGCTTCCAGCAATGAAACACGATGACTCGAATTTTTTCTATGTAGCTGTTTGGTATAAATAAAACTGTGCGAAAACAAGGTTTTGTTAAGATCATGTAGATAGATATATGTTTTTACAATTTACATTAGTTGAAGTTAATCTAAATTCCTACCAGACTGCTTCAACATATGAGATCTGTTAGTGACATGGATCAGATGGAGAATTCAAATCATTTTTCATTATCTAGTGGTGAAATTTGCGTTCAAAACTGACAGATACGATTAAATACACGTGTTAACAAAAATTAGAAAGATTGCGCCACACTTCAGAGTACGTTTGTATGCATCCGAAAGAGTATCTATAATCCATGAGGAAGATGTATACTTACAGAACTATTGAGATTTTATTGATAAATAAATATTCATAGATTTGTCTAAACAGTATATCTCAATTCGACTATATTCAATCACGACAAGTCTATTCATAATATTCATCAACAAATTATTATGATCAGTCCTATTAAACTAGTTTAAATATTAGATTATATTGTATTTATATTTAATAGTGATTCAACAATTATTAAAGAAGGATGGTTATGGAAACAAGGTAAATAAAAGAGATAAGAAATATAGATAAATAAATACATGAAATATTTAGGTGGTCGTGTTCGAAATTGGAAACGACGATGGTTTGTTATTACAGATGGATGTCTTTTCTATTATGAAACTAGAACAGTAAATTATTTTAATAGAATTTATTATGAAATATAAATAAAAATTTTGTTTTATAGGAAGTTGAAAATCCTCGTGGTATAGTTTCATTAATTGATGTTGGTGTTCGAGAAATCGATGATGATCGTGCAAAACAATATTGTTTTGAACTTTTTCCACTTACTGGCGAAAGACTTAAAACAAGTAAACCAACATCTGGTGAACAAGCTAAAACTACTGAAAGTATGAAATATCATATTGTTTTTTTTTTTGTATTTGAAATAATTCAATTGTTTGATTTTTTAGGTAATCATGCAGTTTATCGAATGTCAGCATCATCTGATGATGAACGTAAAGATTGGATTCGTGCATTACGTATTGCAAGTCAAAATGAATTACCTAATCAACGATTATCTTAGTAGAATTTTCTGGTGCTATGAATCATCTTCATTCCACATACATCTGTCTTATGGCTAGTCTATGCAACATATCGTTTTCAATTTTCTTTTTGTCTCTATATCTCTCTCGAACGATGTTCGTCGCGTTGTTTTTGTGTTAATTTATGTATAGAACAGTGTTTTTGTTTCAATATAATGTTAAATAATAAGTGATGATGAAAGAAGAAAATTTGCAATCATTTGTTTTAGATTTTCAAAGAAGAAAAATTTAATTATGCCACTTGAAAGTACGATTATCTGGTGAGAATAATCATACTCATAGAAATGAAAAACTTTTATATTTTTTGAAAATTTAGTATTGACAATAGTGATTTTATGCGTGATGGAGATTTTATTCCGACAAGAATGCAAGCACAACAAGATGCTGTTTCACTTATATTTCATGCTAAAACAAGATCAAATCCAGAAAATAATGTTGGATTACTTACACTTTCAGAGTATAATAGATATATATTCATAATAAACGATTTGAAATCGATTTATTTTTGTTTTTAGTGGAAGAGTTGTTACTCAATTAACGAATGATGTGGGCAAAGTCTTTTCAAAATTACATTTATTACCAATAGAAGGAAAAACTGATTTTTGTAAAGGAATTAAAGTTGCTAATGTAAGTTAAGGAATAGAAAAATATGATGATTGTTTTTATTTATTTCGTTTGTTTATGATAGTTAGCATTGAAACATCGTCAAGGAAAAAATCATCGACCACGTATTGTTGCTTTTGTTGGTAGTCCACTTGATGTTGATACAAGTGAATTTACAAAATTAGCAAAACGATTAAAAAAAGAAAAAATATCCATTGATATTGTCATATTCGGTGATGAAGTAAGAATATTTTAGTATATATATATATATACGAATTCATATTTAATCATATGTTTTTAGTCATCAAAAGAAAAATTTGAAGAATTTATTACGATAGTCAATGGAAAAGAAAATACAAAGTAAATTTTTAAAATATAGAGAATAATTAATTGTAGAATTATTTATTTAGTTGTCATTTAATATGTGTTCCATCTGGTGCTAATCTACCTGATACACTTATTAATACACCAATTATTCAAAGTGAAGATGGTTCAGGTTTACCAACTGGATATTCAGCTAGTGCTTTTGCATTTGGAATTAATCCTGAAGATGATCCTGAATTAGCTATGGTTAATTATTATATTAATAGTTTTATCAATAAAATCATTTCGTTTTTTCTTTTTGTAAATCTTTAGGCACTTCGTATTTCAATGGAAGAACAACGACGTGTACAAGAAGCTGAAATAGGTCGTGGTACAGGTAATGAAGGAGGTCAACAAAATTCAACAGCAGCCATAGGAACTTCTAGTAATGAAATTTTAATGTTTCTTTCTTTTATAATTAATCAGTTTTTTTTGCTAGGTACAATATCAGATGTTCAAACAGGTTCTAATGAAATGGATGTAACTCGTCTTACAGAAGACGAACAAATTGCATTAGCTATTCAAATGTCAATGTCACAAGCTGAAAGTGGTAGTATGTATCATTATTTTAGTTTTTCTCTTAATTAGTTTTTTTTTTATTTTAGATGTAAATGAGGTTGAAATGAAAGAAGAACCTACTGGTGAACAAACAACAAAAGTTAGTTGCTTTTTTTTGAAATATTAGATGTATATTTTTGTATAATAGACAACTGAAGAACAACAAAATCCGGATTCATTTGCAGCTTCACTTAATGATCCACAATTTCTACGTGATGTTCTTCGAGATTTACCAGGTGTTGATGTTGATAGTGAAGCTGTACGTGCTGCACTTGAACAAGTCCAACAACAAAAACGAAGTACCGATGATAATGATGAAACAGCAAAGAAGAAAAAAGATGATAAATAAAAAAAGAACCTATCGAATGAATTATGTAATTATTTAATCGAGAAGAACTTCAATGGATTTTTATGTTGATGTTGTTATTTTTTGTGTTTAATTTTTTCTGTCTCTCTTATATCTGCTGTGTAAATCAACTAGCATAATTACAACAAACGGACAAAATACTTCTTTTGTTCGAATTCTCGAAACATAGTTTCAAACAAACAAACAAAATAAAATTCATGTATTCTATCCATATAAAGCTTTTAAAGCTAATTAAAGATTAATCTTTATCTACAAATTATCAATTGCTTTTATGAAAATTACATTGATTCTATCATGATCACTTGAGACTCGTGCATATATAAGAAAGTTTTATCTCAATGCTATATCGATTAACTATTAGATCAAATTTCAGCACTATAGAAAATTGTGTCAAATATAATAATATTCTCATTCAAGTACATCCAGGCTCAGATAATAAACAAATTCGAAATAATACATAATGAAAGTTAGTACTCTTATTTTTCTGTCCCCTCTAGGTAAAATATAGTAGAAATTACAATGATTAAAAGTCAATGGTCACATTCATGTGCATATGAAAGAGCCTGAATAAAAATAAACTATTTCTAAAGAATATTTAGTAGACGAAAACAATTGATCTTAAATGCCTTTAGATTATTTACTTAATTGAAAAATTGTGATTCTTAACCTATAGTCACTCCACTATTTCCTTATCTTGAGGACATCGAACAAAATAAGTTATAGTTCTCCTGCTGTGTTTTTCAATCGATATGAATAATATATAAATAAATAGTTTTATCATGCTGTGATTATTCTTTGTAGAGGAGAAGGAAAAAACGTGATTTAATCTTTATTTTTCTTTAAGATTATATTCGGTTTTATAATGATGTCACATTTAATAATTGAAAATTTTAGTTATTGAATAAGCATATTGATGGAATATATTATAAGATTTGCTTATGTAATACGTATAGAAATTGTTTTTTTGTTTGTCTATTCATTATCGAAAAAAAAAAGAAGAAAAAAAATGAGAGAGAAGATACAAGCAAGAAAAAAGAAACTGAGACATAATGTAAGAAAAAAATGAGAATAAAAAGAAAAAAATTGGAAGAATTCATAATTTCTTGGTTAGTTTTCTTTTTAATATCTTCAATAAAATAATCAAATTGATTAGTTTTGTCAGTCATTCAAAAAGGAGAAAAAAAAGAGATCAGATTAAATTCTGTTGTTTCTTTTTTCATCATTCAAAGTATATATTTGAATAAAAATATTCATATATTCTTTTTAACTTGTTCTATGATGATAACTAACAACATTACGATGTCCACTAGTAAAAGTATTATTTTCTGTTTCATGATATTGTGTACGTTTACCACAATCAGGACAAACAATATCAGATCCTTCAGTAAGAAAACCTCGCCCAACAAGTGATGATCGACAACGTTGACATACAAAACAATCATTATGCCAATGACGATCTTCAAATGATATATAACGTGTACCACCAGCACCTATGAAATAGAATATTGAATTTTAATTTTTTTCAATTATATCTATTTTATTTTACCAGTTATTGGTTTATTGCATGCAAAACATTTTTTAGCAAAAAGTCGAGCAAAACAATCAGCACAATATGGATGATCATCTCGTGATGTAAATCGTTGGCCAGCTAAAGAATTTTTACAATTTGTACATGTAAAACATTCACGATGCCTGTAAAACAAAACAGAAAATGATTCCAGAGATAATTTATTTTCAAAATTAAATTTATACCATGGTTGATTTTTATATGTTACACCACCTTGATTTATTACCTATCAAACCAAAAGAAACATAAGATTTATCGAAACTAAAAATAACATATATATATCAGTATACCTTATGACAACGTGTGCATTTTGTTGCAAAATTTTCTTCATAACATGGAACACAAAAACTTTTTTGATCTTTTGGAATAAAACTTTTTGTTCCAATAGGTTGTGAACATGATTGACAAGTAAAACAATGTTCATGAAATTGTTGTCCACGATATTCAAGTTTTTTACTACCTTAACAAATAAAAAAAAATCTCTTTTTTATAATTATATAACTCAAATAATAAATAATCTTCTCACCTGGCTTAAATATTTGATGACATTTATCACAACGTGAAGCAAATTGTTGATTATAACATTCACCACAAAAAAGTTGTTCATTTTTACAACCAAATGGCTTATCAACAAGTGGTGTTCGACACATTGAACAAAAAAAACATTTTTCATGCCAATGACGATCTTTATATGAAAGATCCTTTAAAAGATAAACAATCATAAATCTTCATTAAATAAAAATTTTTAATTTAACTAACTTTTGAATCAGTACCAATTTTTTTTCGACATTCTTCACACGTATTAGCAAAACGATCTTCATAACATTTAATACAATATGGACGTTCATCTTTTAAAATATATCTTGAACCAGATAAATTTCGATCACAATTCGAACATGGAAATTGATCTTGACCGATACTATGTGAATTATATTGATACGATGAATGACCATTACTAACTTTTGGATTTGTATTTAATGATCGATTATAGTCACCGTCACCATTGTTATAAGTCACCTACAAAAAAATAATGTTTATATATATATATGTATGTGTATGTTTTCTATTTATTTGTAATATAAGAAATAGTCTTCGAATTATTTTCGATATAATTAACACTCACGCGTACTAAATCGTCTTCCATATTCTTTTTGTTTTGTTGTGAAAAAATTAATTAGAATCAAAGCAGTAGTATAATGCTGTTAATAAGCACATCTCATTTACACGATGAATCTGTCAAACAATTCTCGTGTATGAGAAAAAGAGATGTTGCCCTATGCGTAGTGCTTTTTTTTTCTTTGTCCGGTTTTTTTTTCAAACTATTGTTGAACGGACAAGTAAAGGGGAGACATTAGTTGAAAGAACAAGAGAGAGAGAGGGAGAGAGAAAGAGAGAAATAAAAGCGAAGAATATGCTTAAAGGTAAAGACCAAAAGGGAAAAGAGAGAAAGAGAAATGGGAATTATATGCAAACAGGACACACATAAGCATGTAGACTAAAAGAAAATGAAAGAAATGAATAGAAGCATAAGAGACATGTTAAATCTTTGCCGATATTACATCTCTTTCACACACACATGCGATGTTTGATAAGACGAAAATTTTCTTTCTCTTAAGACAGAAAGAAAGAATATAGCTACCGACAACTTCTCACTGTCGTTTGAATATATATATATATATACTTGCGGTCACTTAAAAAAATTTTTTTTCATTTATATGCTTATGTATATATGTATATGTTATTATTGCAAAAGTACCATCACTAGTCACTTGAAGCTTTATAAACGAGCGAAAACTAACGTATATATACATTTTCAAGCATTATATATAAGTGTAGTCTGAAGAAGTTTATGAAGTATCTACATTTATAATTGTTTGAAATATAACAAAGAGAAATCAATGAAAAAATTTACTATCTAAAACTACCTAGGCGGAATATATTAAACAAAACGAGAGAGAAGAAAAAATGAACAATCAGATATTAGCAGTATGATGATAGTTATTATAACAAGGTATTTGAATTGCGGCCAATTCATTTATTTATTCATTGCATGTTGTCTCAGTGACAAATATTGAAAAAAGGCGTAAAGAAAAACGGTATATTCGAGTCCTGTTTTGTGGTTATACATAATGCTCGAAGAGAAATTGAAGTGTCTACATGTCAATATTAGATATTAACCGATAAATTTATTATGCTGCTCTTTTCAAATAAAACTACCTATAGAAATATTTCTTAAGTACCCTGTTATATTAAAGCAATAATTTCTCAATAGATTCAATATATTTTATTTTACTGTGGAGTAAGCAGATTGGATATTTGAAAAAAGCTATGTGCCAAAGCTTTCTTTTTTTTATAAGTAATATCAATGCGTGCATTGAGTATATATATATATGAATTGATGGCCTTAGAGAAATAATTTTATTGATACCTACATTCATTTTGACACGATATTGTACCTTTGATAGAAAAATTATATAATCATTAATTTAATTAATTAAAAGTATTTAATGATTAATTTTTCCAAAAGCTCAAAATGAGAATATTTAATATGTTTTCTTTTTTCTTCAGTTGAAGGACTTTTATGTTATTTAAGGCAAGAAAAAAAAATAAAATATTTTAACAAACCCCTCCAGCTCTTCGATTTTCAGGACTGGCACTTTGTCTAGGAAAGATTTGTTCATTGGAATAATATGGTTGATCTTCATAAATATGTTGATCTGATGATTGTACATATGTTGTTGGTAGTTGTTGTTGTTGTTGATGTTGAAAACTACCGCGCGAACTACCCGAGCTTGTAGTAGTACGTTTATTTGGACTTGTACTTATGTATGCCATAGTGTTATGAAAAATATATATCTGGAAAAGAGCAAAATAAACAAATTTGTCGTATAGAAACCTGACAAAGTAATTCACAGTTTATTTTCATATATTTCTTCTCTTGATTGTGCGCACTGCAATAAATGTTTTCGTAACCAATACCTTTCATGTTATTTTTTTTCTTCTTTTAACATCAATCTCAATGCCAGTATATTAACTCGAAAAGTTTCTTTTTTTTTCCTGCTTCTACTTTTAACTATGGAAGAACGTGTATGTGTGCGTATATACTTGTGAGAAGCAATGCTAAATGTAAAAAAGAAAAAAACGAGAGAATGGAAATAGAAGGACATGTTGTTGTTTCTTTATATAATTGAAAGTCATGCCAACCAAAGCGCATGTATGGATTTTTGACAAACACAACAACAGCACATAGCGAAGTAAAAAAGAGAAAAAAAAAGAAAATGATTCTCTTAATTCAGCAATGAAATTGAGGCACCACATGGTAATAGTAGGCGGCATATTGACAACAGATACGACGAATATTTGCTCAAGCCTTCATATATATATGTAGATATAACAACTAAATAGACTGAAATGATTTCATTTTTTTTATAATCAATCGACAAAAGAACGAAGAAATGTTATTTTTCAAGGTGATTCAATAAAAATATTTCGTATATCCCGAAATCTTATCAAAAATATTCCTTTAAATCAAAGGCACATGGATATTCATGTGTTTCTTTTCATTGAAAATTAAATAGTAATTACGAAATAGAGAATAACAACTAATAAAGAAAGTGACAAAAAAATATATATATATATAGATGTATATTAAACAGATGTAGTCCGTTTAACACCTTTCTTTGAATTTCGTCGCATTGTATTATCATTATCGGGTCGTGATATATGAGTAATAGTTGTAATTTTTGAATTTATCAATGGTGCTGGTGTTGTCGGTCTTGAATTTGCTAATAATTGTGCTTGTGATTTTGATTTAACCATTTGTGTAAGTAAATCCATATCTTCAGCACGAATTAAAACACGACAATAATCACCATAAGCTACTGTTGGTGATCGTGGTGAATAAGATATTTTATCAGTTCGTTGTAATGACGATGATGTATATGATGTATCAAATGGTAAACGTCTTTTTTGTTTATGTATTAATGGATTCGATACATCATTGGATATATTATATGGATACTGTGTATGATTTTGATTTGAACGATTTGCAATCGGTTTTGTACTATGATTATTTGTTGGAGGAAATGAAGCGAGATTGAATGGTAAAGCAGTTGTCATTGATAGACAATTTCCCATAAGTTGACGAGTACGTTCACGTAATTTTTCTTGTTTACGTACGAGTGCACGAAAACGATAGATAAACCAATAAACAGTTAAAACACCAGTTAATTCTTGTAAAACAAATGATAAAACAGCACATAAAAACGAATATCCATAGGAACATTGCATCACCGGATGATCTTGATCGATTTTAACTGATTCTTCTGTTGTAATTGAAACATATAAGGTAACGCCAACCATGGTTAGTAAACCTATTTGTTATAAAAAAAATAATAGATTGAATTCTAGTTTTTTTTACTGAAATATATTTTACCTGAGATAGAAAATAAAAGTCCTGAGATGAAGAAAACAGCTTTTCGACGTCGTTTACAAAGACCACGAGTAAACAAAAATATAGCAATTATTAAAAGAACGGATGCAGCTGAAAAACAAACCATACTAGGTGCTGATCGATCTAATTTTTGGAGAAGAAAAAACAAAAGTTTAATTTAAGGAAAAAAAAAGGAAAATTGAAATTTTTAATCTTACATGATACAGCTTTAAAACCTTTTTCTAATTTTGCTTCTGCTTTTGACCATTTAACAATCTCACATATATATGGAGCATCCATTACTTCTTTTGCACATTCTTGCCATAAACCAATTCGATGATAAGTATAATTTACAACTCGTATTTCGCCTACTTTTATTGTTGGATTTTGTGATAATCTTGTTTGATTTCCATAGATCCAATGATCAGTAAATAAACAAACGGTCATAAGTGCAGGCGCAGTATAGGCACTGACCGCAGCACATACCATCAGTGCCTTATGATGAAAATTACCCATCCATGCGCCGTCACTGCGCAACCGGGAAAGGACCTAGTGGTAGTATCGACTAGCGAATACAATAGAAAAAAAGAAAGTGCCAATACACTACGTGTAACTAGACACAAGGGTGATGGAAACGATAATGATGTTGATGATGTGTCAATTCATCTAAAATGCAAACACACACTCATATATACCTAAAACATAAAACAAAGTCGAAAGTGTTTAGAGAAAAATTATAATTTTGTCTACTATAGATTCTGAGTAGATAACTTAGCACGCAATAATCTCTCTTACTCATTCTTTTTTTTGTTCGAATCATTATTTATGACTATAGAATATACACAACACACATTAGATCGCTTCGCATTTGAAGTCGTTCGTTTCTCTACTAGCATTCATAGTCCTTGAGCTAATACACCACACTCACACACGAAGGAGAGAGAGAGAGGGGGACAAGGAGAGAAAGAAGACGAAAGAGAGAAAGATAGTCAGATCTAAACAGAATGGAAAAGACAGAGACATACATAGAGAAATATTTTATTAGTATTTTTCTTTGAACGCGCGCGTTCACGACACGATGCGATGTGAACTCACGATCGGATCATCCTCTCTCTATCTTTACTGATTCTAACATACATAAGGAAAATTACATTTTTTATCTCGAGCTTGCTCTTTTCTTATCTTTTTCTTCTTCTTTTTTCTTTTCTTCATCTTCTTCTTCTTCTTTTTTTTCTTCTTCGTTTTTTTCCACTAGCTTTATGAGTGACTATAAATGACAACAGGCAAGTTGACGAGGCCGACGACACAAGATGAGTAGATACTTTTGAACAGTTGATCGGAAGACAAGATTCGCTCTTTGCTTTGTGCCTTGAACAATTGCCTCTTCCTTTCTCGTTCTCTTTTCTTTTCAGTCTAACATTGCTAACACTAAGCCTGCCGGCAATGTCTCTTTCTTAAAAACACGCACACTGAAATAAGTGAATATGACATAAAACAATGAATAAGAAAAGATAGGGGAAACATAAAATAGAATGCCATAAGAATGATGAAGACAAACTTGTGATAATAACATGTTTCAATGAGGTCATCTCAGTTTTTTTAAACATGATGTTGTCATACTTTATTAATTTGTGTAATTAGTATTGAAACAAAGATTAATTATTTATTAAAATGATTTATCAGATAAATTAAATCTCATATTGAAAAAAAAAACTAATTTCTATTCGTTGAATTTTATAACGAAAGAATATATAATTAAATATTAAGAAAAACAAAAAAAACAATACATTTTATCTTGACAAAAAAATAATATGAAAAGTCTCATTAATCGCAACTCGAATGTCATTCATCTTATATTATAGTGGTTAGAAATCGAGTATTTTTAGATATGATAATAGATAATTGATCAATCTTTGTATTGTAAAGAAATAAAAAGTCTTAGAAATTCTCTATTATATACATATAAATGAAATATCATTTTATTATTAGACAATGTTATTTTTCTTTTGCCATAAGTGACAATAAGAAGTAATGCTTTTCATAAGAGTACATCAAATCTTTATTGTATAAAAACTCGATTTCTTTTCTAAGCGACCCCATAGATTAAATATGTCATGTTAGCTTTTCGATCGCAAAGACTATAAAACTAAGTGCTTATACAACATCATTGACCTTATGTATAACATAAAAAATAAATATGTAAATTAACAATTACATAAACATCATGTACTATGTTACACTATAGATCAAATAGTTCTCTGTCTTATCATCTCTATTCTAACTATCTGCAGTGGCGAATTTAAGGGGAGGGCGATCGCATCCCTTCAGAAAACTTTTTCGATGTTTCACAGCAAAAATAGGTTCACACTACTTCGATTGGACTCAAAAAATAGTTTTTAGCCAAAATCCAAGATCCGCTACTGACTATCTGATTTTATTTAAACTGTAATTGTTCGTATAAGTGATACTATTGACTTCATTAGTATAACAATAGACTTAATTGTATTGAAATCTATATAATAAACATTTACAGAAACTTATGCAATATAATATAATGAATAGTTTATTCGAAAAACAAACTCTGTTGATGCTGAATAAAATAATAAATAAATTGAATATTGAATAAAAATCATTCATTCATATAAGATAACAGATGAAATTGATCGAAAAATATTTCTAAAAACAAATCGAAATTCTTTAAAATCTAGATTAATAACAAAAAAGTATACAAAAGAAAATTAACTTATTCATTGTTTATAAAACAAAAATTCAACAGATAACAAACTGATTAGAATTCATTGGACGATGTCAACATTTTCTTAAAATATCTTATTGCTATAATCATACACAAGAATTCATTTATTTTTTATAGGCACAATAACAAGTATCGAGGACCCAAAATATATATATATATCTACATCCGAATAGGCTATAAATAATCAAATGTATATAATAAAATTATCTCGTAAAACGCGTCTAATCGATAGATTTTATTTATCCATACTATTCAAATCTTATTTTAATTCTAATTCAAGAAAATAATTAGTATATATTCAGTTTAAAAAATAATTTATGTTGCAATATATTACACAAGTACTTGAGAGAGAGAAAGAGAGGAAAACAAATAAAAGTAAATAAAAAGTCAAAAACTTGACATATACATTAAAAGAAACCAAACAAAATCTCTTGTCATAAAACAGACAAAAAAGAAATCACATTTTGTTAAATGCACTAGTCATTTTTTTTTTGAAAACCTTCTTTTATAGTCATTTTTGAATTGATTAAAAAATATGTTTGTTATTTGTATCATCGTTCAATATACGAAAGTTATGTTTACAATAAAAATAATAATATACAAAAAAAAATAGAAATATTAGTTGGTTATGATTATCTTAAGATCACAAATAAATGAAAGACACTTTTTTTTATTTTTAAAATAAAGAAACAAGAAAAAACTTTTCGTTTTTTTGTTATGTATCATACTTGTGAATCTTTTAGATAATTCTCATTTGATCTATCACGATGATGACTATGTCGATGTCTTGAACGACGTTGAGGTGAACGTCCTTCTCTTCTATTATCGTGATTTTGTCTTGAAGGTCGCATTGATTGTTTTTGTGTATTAAATGCTTCTGCAAGTGCAAGAGCAAATCGATGTGCATATTCTTTCGATTGAAATAAAAATGCATAACATTCAGTTAATGTTTCATTAATAGTTTTATGATCTGATGTTAATGTTTTAACTTGACGTAATACAATACATGATGCTACTTTAGAATATTTATTATCATGCATAACATAGGAGATATTTTCAAGAGGAATAAGACCCTGTTGAGATCGTTCGGGACTATGATTACGTGAATGATGATGTTTAGTACGTGTAGGTGAATGTCTATGTGTTAATGTAAAACCACGTGTATTAACACATGCTTCTAATGTTGGAATTTCATTCATAGATGATAGATGACGAGCAGCACGTACCATATCATCGACAGGAGTTCGTACTGCTTTTGCACCCCATAATTGAGGACATGGTACTCGACCTAAATATTTGACAAGAAAATATTGCGGTAAGATTATTTTTGTTTGTATAGATGAATTCGGAATAATTTCTTGTTGTTGTTGTTGTTGTTGTTTTGCTTTCGATCGAATAGCATCATTAGTAAATGATGTTGGTATATCTTTATTATCATTTGAATGTAGTAGAGTTAAATTCATAAAATCTTGATTAAGATTTTCACGACTATTTTCATTCGATAAATGTTTATGAGGTCGAGAAGGATTCGGATGATGATTATATCGTGGTTGATAAGGTGGTGTATCCGATGAATGACTAGTTTCACGTGATGCTTGATAACGTATATGAGGTACAAGATTTCGATTTTCAATTTCAGAAATAGTTTCAACAGTTTGATTAGGAATATTCGTTGATGGATGAGAATTTTGTTCAGATGTTTGAACACCAAAATAGTCCTGATTTGTTGTTGTTTGCTCTTGAAATGCATTTTCAAATTCGATATAAAGCTAAATAGAAAATTTAAAAAAAATCGTTTTTTGTATACTCGAATAATTCTCATACTGCTCTCTCTCGATCTTGTCCACTTGGTTTTCGAGCAATATATGGTTCATGATAATTATCATTATTTGTCGTTACCGGTAAAATTGATGCATAATGAATTTGACGATGATGATGATGACGACGAAGGTGATCTTCTCTACGTGCCATTTGCTTTTTTTTTGTTAAAAACGAGATTTAAACCACTTATGAAATAATATCCTAAATAAACAAATTGCATAGAATTAGTGGTGAATTTTTTTTTTCGTATATATCTTACAACATTTCCTCGCTCTAGAATTTTCAGTAAATTGAAAAATACCACAAAAAAAATGTACTTTAATATTGTTTTCGAGTTTATTATTATGAAAATAAAAATCATATTTTGTGTGAGCAGAAAAACATGAAAATGTCAAACGATCAAGTGTTTTGATCGTAGAAAAAAAAAAGTAATTTTTTATTTTTTCTCCCATCTATTAATTAAAAAAAAACTTAAACTAGCGTTCTTTTGATCTCGAAACTAGACTAATAACTTATAAGTTAAGAAAAAAAAAATCAATTTTTTTATTGTAATCCTGAATACCTTTATTAAAATTTTACAAATTAATCATAGCTGTGATTATGTAGGTGGATGTATACACATTACCAGTGCAGTTGTCAAGTCTTTTTTTGTCATATAGTCAATTAAAAAAAAAACGAAAGAAATAAAGAGGTGTTTTTTTCGACTAAGTAATCAAATGTAATATTCGTTTTTCTTCCTATACGTTCTTGTTAAGTATTGACAATGGATGAGAGTAAAGTAAGAATTGAAGAGAAAAAAAAATATATGTATATATATATTTTGTAAGAGAGAACGACAAAAATTTTTTTTTTGAATAGGTTGAAATAACTAAGAATTGAATAATTATTTATTATTATTATTTTGCATATAGCATCAACATTTAGTAAATACGGTTTTTTATATATTTATATAATCTAATATCACCATGTGATATGTAACCTATACAAAATACATGTCTGTGTCAACAACAAAAAAAATTGTTTTTGAATCAGATTGTACCATTGTTGTGAGAATGATATCTAATAATTAATTAAATATCTAGGAAAATAATCGAACAATTTATGAAATGATATTTGATTTGTGACTTGCTTTTAACTATAAATTAGTCATAACTGTTTATTTTATATAAGAATTCTGTTGAATTGAAATAAATGATTTATAATGTTTTTTTGTTAATGATCTTTGTTTTAATAAATCTACTTTTTTCCTATTCGATAAGTGACAATAGAATAGATCTTGTTTTTGTTATGTAATACAAGTGAATAAATCATATGCAAACAAATATGTCTATGGAAGTAATCGAAATGTTTTGAAAATGGTTTCATTCTATATACCCTACTTTCAAATGTAAGAAGGTTCGAATAAATAGTCTGTTGAAAACATTTGAAAATATTTATTGATTATTTGACCGTATAATTCAATTCACTGCACAATGATTAAGCAATACATATATGATTGGTAAAATTATGTTTTGATCGTTGAATCAAGCTTAAACAACATTATTATTCAAGAGTACAATTTGTTGTGTATCGAATCGGAATGTACCTATGTCACGTTTTTTTGGATATATGTCAAAATGTAGTCTTATGACTGAAAATATAGTCATTTTAGTAGGCAAAAAGAATAACGAAGAGATATTTATTTGAATACAGAGAAAAAGTGGATTAATAGTAAAGTTCCAAATACATATTTATAGTATCCTCCAATTCACAGAGTTAATCTAGGTAGGAACTATTGTGAATTTATACTGTATCGCACTAACGCCCTCATTCTTACTGTTAACTCCGCCTTCATTCTCTAGCTTTCAAAAGTACGAATATCCTAGACATCAATTCATTCTTTTCATTCATTTTTCAACGTTCTCTTCCGTTAATTTTACTTTCTATTTTTTGCTTTTAGACGTTTTACGCCCCTTTCTTTCGTTAATAATCTATCCTCAGTTATTATAAAACACCTTCTATATTGCCCTGAGACTACTGATTTTCTTCTGCTTAAATGACTCAGTCGTGATAGTAAAAACATTCGTTCTTCCCCAAATAGAAGGCCATGGGCACGAACTCTTTTCACCCAAGTCATAACTCAGTAAGCTCTACAAAATAAGTATGCCTTCAAGTCAAAAGTGAATGTGCACCTGGGAATGTTCTCTTATCGGTATACCTGGATTATATAGGTGAATCAATAGGGATTAAAAAGAATTAAAATATCATGTATTAATTCCGCAAAGAATAATATTTCTGTCCGACAAGTATTGATAAATGATCTTTTTATTACTAGAAGATGATTATCTATATACTTAATTTATAACAGCGTATGAATTAAGCTTATTTTCTTCTGAAAATGATTCAAGAATCTCTCGGTTTTACACTTTCGATAATTATTAATTCAAAACCATCAAATAGAGGGAATACTTTCTTAAAATTAATTTTTTTCTCAATTGAATTAAATTTAAAAAAAAATCTCATTAATAATCTCTGCAAATTTTACTCGAATTAAAACACAATAAATCTTAATCTGAGCATAATCCTTTATTCATAAACTAAAATTATCTGATTTGTCTTGCATAAAATTTTACTGATCATTCACTATGATTATCTTCTAATACATTTTCAAGTTCGATACATTATAAATAGCAATTGATTGAATACATATGTCTGTTTACTTTGTCACGATGATTATGGATTAATAGAGCCATCTATAGGGGATCGTCGATTGCCCAATGTAATTGTATTCGTTCTTTTTCCACTGTATACTTGTTAATACAAATGTGTCTATCTTTTATTTCTAGTTTTATTTTTTCCAATATATAGAATAAAATTAAAAAACTGTTTTTAAATTTTTTTATATAGAACTTGTTTTTTTCTTCTAGATTCCAATACGTTATGGCGAATAGTAATGAAAATACAGATGATGTTGAAATGCTTGACATTAGTTCTTCAATGTCAAAAGAAAATGATGTACCTATACAATCGAAAATACCAGATGCTGTTCCTAAATCGACATTAATAAAACATACACCATGGCTTGAAAAATATCGACCAACAAAACTAAATGATATTGTAGGAAATGAAGAAGCAGTTTCACGTCTTAGTCATTTTGCACAGCAAGGCAATTTACCTAATATAATTATATCAGGTCCACCTGGTTGTGGAAAAGTTCGTTATATTTTATTCACAATTTGCAATAAATGAAATTTATTCTTTGTTTTTTTCTTCTAGACAACAAGTGTTCTTTGTCTTGCAAGACAAATGTTAGGTGATGCATTTCGTGAAGCTGTCCTTGAAATGAATGCATCGAATGATCGTGGTATTGATGTTGTGCGTACAAAGATAAAAATGTTCGCACAATCGAAAGTATCTTTACCTAAAGGACGACATAAGATAATTATTCTTGATGAAGCCGACAGGTTAATAAAAAGAAAGAAAAAGCATTTGAATTAAAATCTGAATTAAAATCTTAATTTAGTATGACAGAAGGTGCACAACAAGCATTACGTCGAACAATGGAATTATATTCTAAAACAACACGATTTGCTCTTGCTTGTAATGCATCAGATAAAATAATTGGTAAGTACATTTAAAAAAAATAGATTTTAATAAATAATTGAATTAATTTTATTTTATTTTTGAAGAACCAATTCAATCTCGATGTGCAATGTTAAGATATTCAAAATTAAATGATGAACAATTATTAAAACGTTTAGTTGAAATAACTAAATTTGAACAAGTTTCATATACATCAGAAGGTCTCGAAGCAATTATTTTTACAGCTCAAGGTGATATGAGACAAGTAATAAAAAAATGTTTTTCTATATTGATTTTTTGAAAACATGATTATTATTATTTTAGGCGATTAATAATCTTCAATCAACTGTATTTGGATTTGGTCATGTTAATAGTGAAAATGTATTTAAAGTTTGTGATGAACCACATCCAATTCTTATTCGTGATATGATTGAAAAATGTATTCAAAGTGATCTCGATGAAGCTTATAAAGCAATGAATCATCTTTGGAGATTAGGTTATACAGCTGAAGATATTCTTTCTGTGATAATGCGTGTAACAAAAACTTATCAAATGAGTGAATTTATGCAATTAGAATTTATTCGAGTATAGAAATTTCGTTTTTTTTCCTCTATTAAATTATATTTGTTTTTTTTAAGGAAATTGGTCTTACATATATGCGTGTTAGTCAAGGTGTTGAATCCCAGTTACAATTATCTTCATTACTTGCTCGATTATGTCAACGAGCGAGTTCAAATTCTCATTAGTCAGATTTTGACTTTCGATATTTTTTGTTAATTATTAAATAATAAAAACCAACTATTTTCAAGATTTATTTTTTTCTTATTCATATATATCTCGAATGAATTTTTTTGATTTTAGATCGGATGGATTTACCATCAACTAGAAGTAAAACAAACTATTGGCAACATCAACAAGATGTTAATCATCAAACAGCAAAATCTCATATAAAAGTATAATTAAAATTTTTATATCTATTCAATTCATTTTTATTTTAGTTAAATATCGATCAACCAAGTACTTCTCAATACAGTGAAAGTAAAAAGATTAATATTTGAATGATTAATTACATTTCGAACAATATTTTAGATGTTCAATTTTATAATGATAATAATCAATTAAAACGTACTCTATCTATATCTGATCAACGAGGATCACCGTTTAAAAAACGTCAATATCCTCAACAAATAACTACACCGATTCAAGCCTTTCAACAAATAAATACACCGATTCAAATTCAAACTGGTTTGTGAATAAAAGCTTCGATCGGACGTTGTTTGTTAAATATCTTTTTTGTAAATTTTCTTTCAAAATAGATGACGATGATGATGATAATGATGATGATGATGATTCAAATACAGGAACGATTTCTTCCAAAACGACACATGATACAAAACGAGATGATAATCAAAGACGAGCTGCTCATACAGCTGCTGAACAAAAACGTCGAAATGCTATTCGAGTAAACTAAATTTGATTATGTAGTCTTAAAACTAATCATTGTTTTAGAAAGGATATGATGCATTACAAAGTCTTGTACCCAATAGTCATTTACTTGATCCAATTAGTTCACAAAAAGTCAGTAAAGCAGCTATACTTAAACGATGTAAAATAAAGAAAAATTTTTATTTTTTTTATTTCTAATCTTTCGATATTTTAGCTACTGATTTTCTTGCACAATTAAATAAAGAAAAACAACAGTTAAGCAATGAATTAGAAATGAAAAAACGAGAAACAATCAGTTTACATACTATTCAAAAGTTTGTTGAAAATTTTGTTTATATTGCAACATTGATTATTTATTTTTATAAATAGAGGATATGAAGATATTTTACAAATGAATATCAATTCAAGTAAAAATGCAAATGCATCAATAGATGATGAACAAAAATTTAAAGTGGTATGTTTTTTTTAATTTTATTGTAAAAGAATAATTAGAATAATATTTTATGAATTAGTTTCAAAATATTAGTGATACACTTTTTGTTACTTTTGATCAAGCTATGCAAACAGGTCAAATTACAAATTTTTCACAATTTACATCTATATTTCTTCGTTGGGTTGAAGATTCATGTCGACCATCAGTATAAATTTTTATTATTTCGAAAAAAAACAAAATATTATTTTTTATTATTTAGGATATCAATGAAATTATTTGTCGAGTAATTGGAAATTCAAAATCATAATAAATTGTTTGTCTTCTTTGTATAGGTCTTGTATTTATTTTGTTAATAAGTCTTACGGTTTTTTATTATCTTGCCATTGAATTTTATATTTTATACAAAATATATATTATAGATCAAATTTACAAAGAATATCTTTTTACTTTATTCCGTCAAAAAAATAAACTAACGATTAAATTATGTTTTATACGCAATGTATTGAGAAATTAGTAATAGTTTTGATAGGGTTTTATTTTACATAATTCCATAAACGATGACGGTGAATATAGTCAACTTTAATTTTCATTTACAATCAAAGCTATTAATATAAAGAATCAGTGGCGGATTTAGGGGGGCAATGGGGGCGATCGCCACCCTCAGAATTTTGTTTTGATTTTTTACAGGGAAAATAGGTTTTAGTCGAAATCGCCCGCCCCCAGATATCGCCCCTGCCTACTCAGGTATCACCCCCTCTCCTTCCAAAATCCTAGATCCGCCACTGTAAAGAATACTATCGTGTGTATAATGGTGGATTAGAACTATAATATTTGGTAGAAATTATCTTAGTAGTAGGATCCTTAAATTCTACTGCATGATTTACAGGTACTACATATTTTATTAACTACATGGTCTTAAACGTGCGCTTCTTTTCTCTTGTACACAGGCAGCTACAGAATTATAGTTCTTCTTTCATTACGATCTCAACGGTTGTATGTTTGATAATGCCAATATGTATCAATATAAGTGATCTAAATTCACAGATTTATTTAACAGTTTTATCTAGTTGGTATCGATGTAAAATTAAAAAACTATAACCCTTGCTTCGATAATGATTATAGTGATATATTAAGTCAGACATTATTTACTCATACTTTCTATGTTTGACATCTTATGATTTTTGAATAAGTTTTCTTTTCATATTTTAGTTGTATTTATTATAAAGAAGTCAAATAAATCGTATATAATATTAATTGATTTTTGTTTTTATTATAAAAATTCTTTCATGGATGTTTTGTGACAGTAATAAGTGGTGGTTTACATAATGGTGTTTGAGAAAGTATATCAAAGGATCTTCGTTCTATCGGAGTATTTAAACTGATATTCTCACTTGGAACAGATGTTGAACGTGCTCGTCTAAATTTGAATAAAAATGATGATGGTGTTGATGTAGCTTCAGGTGAAGATTGTAGAGAACGATATGTTTTCCTTTCATTTAATTCATTAAATTCTTCATGTTTATTTGAATGTTTTCGTTGTTCATTATTTAATCGAGTGACAAGTTGTGAAACAGCAAATAAACGTTTTGATTCAGCAGAAATAAATTTTTCTGGTTGAAAATTTAATTTTTCATCTCCATAATAAATTCTCCAATATTTTGTACGTAATGTTTGATCAGCTAGAATATCTAATAAAAAACCTTTTATTTGTAAAAGATATTCTTTTACTAACTTACTTAAAACATCTACATGACTTGTATGAAATGTTTTTCTATTCTTCATTTCTTTATAAACACTCCATTTCTTTTCATAAGAATCATCATCATCTGGATCAATATTCAATATTAATGAACAAAATAATGAAAGTGAATAAAATAATAATATAACTACTGTATATATTACTGCTCCATTACGATCATAATCATAGTTAAGATTTGAATCAATCGATGTTGTATTGTTACTCATTATGTTAATTTTATAAAATAAAATCTTATGAGATATTTATTCCGAATGAATATTTTCGATGTAAAGAATGAAAAAAGAAAGAAAAAATATTTGCTTTTTTCTCTTTAATGTATTCGGTGAGATGAAACTCTTATAAAAGAAAAGAAAAAGAAATACATCTCAAGGTAAATGAAGAACGAATATTATTTGAGACTACGACTGATTGCCTTATTTTAACTGTATACTAAATATATATTTAGAAACACTCATAATATATTATTTTCAAAAATACAAATAAGAAATCCTATGAGTTATTCTTTTTAAGAAACTTCGAAATCAAAATGAATCACGACTTTTTTTAATCAGAAGTATAAGTTAATGTTTCATCTATCGTTTTAGTATACTGTGTGACCCTGGAATGTTGTCTATCTAGAATAGACGACGAACTAATCCTTGCATCGTTTATTCAATTAACAACAAAGTATATTAATTCAATAACTTCTTTTAACCGCATAGTTGAATTATTCTTATAATTCATTCAATTAACGAGAAAAATAAGAAAATCTAATCTTTAGAACATTTTTAAATAACTTAAATCAAAAAAGTAATTCATTTGCAATTAAAACAAAGTTCATGTTAACTAGTTTGTTTTTATATGAAATAAAATTTACTCGTAAATACTGTTCTACTTAGTTTCTAATTTGAGACGAAGAGTTCATAAATAAAGGTTCTACTAGACTCTTAGTATCTTTGTCAAGTAGTTATATTATTAAGAATTCTATTCTTACATGAAATTATTTTCTTCGGTAATCATAATAAAAAAAAAGCTTCTAGAATCTTAAATAATTTCTAATTATAATCTCAAATATTAATAAACATTGATGTTTCATCTTGTAATCTAATTATATCAACAACTATCTTTGGTAAAATGTCACGTCATATTTATGAGTACATTAACAAATATATAAGACTTCGGTTAAGTACCGAGTTTGTCATGATTGAAAATGTTATTATAATAATTCAATTTTCGTTCATTGAGCTTTTCTTTTTAATTAAAAATTTGAAAAAAGGATTTTGATCATAAAATCAATTAAATTTATTTATTTTTTACTCTTAGAAACTAAGATATATATGTATATATATATATTGAACAATAATAAAATCTTGTCTTTTTTTTGTGTCCATTAATATTCATTTATTATTGTTGTTTTTGCATGATGTTCTTGTGCTTTTGCACGAAGTGCTGCAATACTTTGACTTCGCATTGTTTCTGTTACATGTTCAGGTGATTTTCTTGAATGTGTACTACTACAATCATCATCATCATCGTCATCATCATTTTCATCATCATTATCTTTAACCATATTTTTTAATTGTTCAGCTGCTTCCAAAGATTTTCTATGCATACCAAGAAGCCATGGTGCACATGATGTATCAACACCATTTTTAGCTGATTTAACAATTGTATCTGGTAATGGTAATGAGTGACGAACCATAGCTCCATAAAGTCCATATTCAGCCATAACTGTTGCTTTTCCCCATGTTTTTTCTGTTTTACGCCACTAAGAAAAGAAAACAAAGAATTGATAATTTCAAAAAAAAGAAAACTTTACTTTGGCTCGACGATTTTGAAACCAGACCTTAAATAGCACGTAATAATATATAAACAAAAACAAAAGAAAATTATGTCAATTATGTAACAGACTAAGTCTTATGCGCTTGTATTGACAACCAATTGAATGCACATGCTACTACAATATTTCTACCAATCGATAGGAAAAAAAATGCTCATTAGAACAAGGTTAAAGACATCAAGCTGAGTGACTATTTATGCTATCGATGTAGAATAATAAATATTGAAAAAAACATGTAGAAAATTATTCAAGCAAAAGCAATGGAATTGATCTGGAGTTTTTTTTTAGACTTTATTTTCAGTAGGATAGTATGTTGTATGGTAATAATAATTGAAAACTTTGTAAACAAACCTGTATTCGATCTTCAGGAAGATCAGTTTTAGCAGAAAGTAATTCTCTTGCAAATACATCGGGATAATGAGCATCTTTAAATGCTTTTTCTAATTCATCAACTTGATGACTTGTAAATATAGTTCTATAAAGAATAAAATCAATTAATTTTAAAAATTTGTTTTTTTTTCAAGATATTTACCGATGTCTACGTTTACATTTTTTCTTCTTATTATTGCCACCATTATTACTATTGATTTCATTTGTATTTAATTTGTCACTATTACCATCACTACCATTGCCATTATTAAGTGTATGAATATCTCGATCTATTAATAAAAATTTCTGTTAATAAGAAAAAATAAAATAATTAATAAAATACCTAAATTATCTTGTAAAGAATCTAATGTATTATTTGTATTTGTTGGTGAAAATTGTGGGAAAAAATTTGAATGTGAAGGATGTGTTGAAGGTGTTGGTATATCTCTATTGACAAATATTCCTGGTGAATGTTGATATGAAGGAAATAAACTTGATCTTGATAAATAAGCTCGATATGCTTGATGATCAGCATAAGCACGAGCAGCAGCAAGATCAGGTGATGTAAGACCAAGAAGTTCTTGAATAGCAAATGCAGTTGTTCGAGTATTTGTTGAGATATTTTGTTGAGGATAATGAGCTAAATTCATGATTAGGTTGTTAACATAGATGTATAAAACGGAGAAACTAATTTATTAATAATTAAACGAATAAGAGAATGCTTGGAATCTTTTATAAGACTTTCTTTTCCCTTCTTTTCTTTTCTGATGTTTTTTTTTCCTAACTACTAACTAAGCCAATCGCAACATGTCTGAAAAGCAACAGAGAAAGAGAAAGAATTGGCTCAACAAGCGTGATATTTCCATTAATGGGCCAATCGAAACACAAATGAGAAAAGAAGAAAAAAAAAGGAAAAGAGAATCCTTTTTTGTTCTCTACATTTTTTTTTCTTAGTAATTTGCACCCAATTATGTTAGTTTGTACATTCTTTTTTTTTTATGAATAAGGCAAAGAGAGTAACCTTAACTTCTTCATCATCGGTTTAGCTCATATTTCCAATTTATATGACAACCCATGAAAGAGGAATAGATAATTGATTGATTGACTTTTATAGAACACGAGAAACAAAGAAAATATTATTTGGACACTATAGTGTTATAATGTTTTCATTAGATCGTATCAAATTATTTAGTAAAATATTTTGGAGTTTATTCTTCGATAATTGTTTTCATTCGATAATGTTTCTAATTGATTAGTATCAAATATTTTTTGTACCGAAGTCAAAAACAATTTTTTATCTCTATCAGATTTCTTTTCTGCACAGGAATTTATCGAGTTTGAATCGATTATTTACCATTGCTGAATTGAAGATGATAATTATAAGGATAATTTGATTTATAAGAAAAATTATATCAGACAATTTGATGCGTGAATACCTTCGTCTTCTCGCACCTATTTATCTCAATGATATAATTGTATTGAATGAGCACATCATCATTATTCATATGTTAATTATCACTTAGTATTCGAATAATATTTAATAAATAAACAAAACTCTTCTTTTTTTTCTTTCTCGATCTTTATTAAATAAATAGAAAAAAAAGTAACAAAGCTAATTTTGATGAAATTAAATGCCATTTGATACGAAACAGTTGTATGTACATTACTTTTATCTTAGCCGCTCGAATGAATACAATATCAATGATAAAGACTAGTTGTATCCATAATAAGATGAAAGATAATGATGACTCTATATCTTGAATGTTATTCGTGCATGAATCAATCAACATGTACATGTTTATAATTATTTTCAAGAAGGTAGTCATATTGTCTTCTTTTAGTTTATTATCGACAATTAATTGAGCACATCTTTTTCTTATATTTAGACAAGTGTATATGGTGCAATATTCTATAATATTGATTAATGCTTCAATACTTCCTTTGTCTTCCCTCATTTATCCATATGTGTGTGTGTGTATATGTGATTGAGCTTGTTCAATTCTTCTTTAATTGAATCATCTTTTCTTTCCCACCCATTGCTTATCACAATAGACACATAATCAGTCGGGGTTTGCTTTTTTTTGCTCTCTCTCGTCATCGTGTAAACTATCAGGTAGTATTATTGGAATGGTTTTTCTTTCTTCCCTCTCTCTCTCTTCCTATTGCCTTCAGCTTGTCTTTCAATTTGACAGCAGATCGAGTTCCGCCTTCATATATTATTTGAAAAAATAAAAGCACTTAGCTCAACCGATCGATTCTGTGACATATTTGCGTGCAAACAATGTTCGACATTCGATTACGATCAAATATAATCTCTCATGAGAAACAACAGTCTAATCAGATTTGTTTCCTTCGTTTTCTACATAATGAAATGAACAAGTAATTAATTTACTAGTATGTTCTTAGTACTATAACTGTGTTCAATAAACAAGAAAAAAAAGAAAAAGAAAAAGAAAAGGTGGAAGAAAAAAAAAATCGATTGATTGCTAACATGCAATCACATATTGCAGTTATAGATGCAAAGACAATGATGTCTATTCGTCTTTAATATCACCTAAGACAGCTATACCTTCGATTTCAACTTTAGCATTCTAAATAAAAATAAATATATGAAATTTTATAAATGAAATTAATTGGTTTTACTCTTGGAAGAGCTGCTACTTGAACAGTTGAACGAGCTGGATGATGATCTGTGAAAACTATAATACAAAAATGTTTTTTTAATATTTGTATATATGTGTACATATGAAATGTTTACCTTCGGCATAGACTTCATTCATTGCAGCAAAATCGTTCATATCTTGAAGAAAGACATTGGCTTTTACGACTATAACAAAAAACCAAATTGTCAATATTAAAATGATATTTTTATGTTTAGAAATAAGTTACCATTTTTATATGTAGCACCTGCAGCTTTAAGAACTTCACCAAGATTTTTTAATGACTAATAAATAAATAAACAAAACTTGTAGTATACACAAATATATGAACTTACTTGACGAGCTTGTTCTTGTACACTTTCACCAGCGAATTTACCAGTTGCAGGATCAAGACCAATAGATCCACTTAAATATAATGTTTGACCAATAACAACACCTTGACTAAATTATATAAGTCTTTAGATTATTTACTATTTCAAAACCATCATTTATAATTTACCTATATGGTCCACCAACTGGTCCAGCTGCAGTTGTTGTAATAATACGACGGACTAATGGAGATGACGACGACGACATTTAAGAATAAAAATAAACAAGAATCTAGAAGCTATATACAAAATAAATATGTTGAATTTATAACGGATAAGATAAGAAAGACAAAATCACCTTTTTCTTTCGAGGTATTAGAATGCAAAAAAAAATGACAGAGAGAAGAAAAAAAAGAAGAAAAGGTTACATTTATATACATACTAACTGATAATATGTCAACGAATGATGACTTAGATATATTGTAAATGGTATCAAACTTTTTATAGATAAAAAAATAATAATAATTTTCATATGTAATAAATTAATAAATCTTCAGGATTATAATAAAAATAGATTGAACTAGTTAAATTCATACCAAGTTGATTGATTTACATGATCAAATAATTTAAATTGTTCTTCTTCATTCGGAAGACATGTTGATTTTCCAGCATTTATCCAACTATTTTTAGCTTGAATACTTCGATCAAATAATAATCTTGGAAATGGTATATCATCGGGCATATCAGAAATAATTCGTATAATCTAAATTTGAAATGATGAAATTATTGATAAATAGAATTTCGGTTTTTTTCTTACTGATTGTTTATTATAGAGAGATTTAAATAGACCTTCATCAATTTCTTGCCAATTAATTTTTTGTCTAACATGAAAAAATGGATGTTCGCGCAAAGATCCGTGTGGTGAATTTGGCGAACCAAAACGTTTTTTTGGATCAATTTCAAGTAAACCATTAAGACATGCTCGAGCTTCTGGACTAATATCACGAGATAATTGTAAATTTTCATCAATAATTGATTGATAGCCTATTTCATTATTATTATCTGATGATAATTGAGGATGAAAATCGAATTGTTCACCACATAACATTTGGGCAAATATCATACCAAGTGCCCAATAATCAACAGAATAACTATAACCATCTTTTGTTAAATTTTGTTCTAAAAGTCGAACCTATTCAGATAATAAAAAACAATGTTGGACCCGAATTTGATCGAAATAAGAATGAAGTGAAGATAACAGGTGATTTATTTTTTTCGACGTTATTCAAGCAAATCAAAAACACGCCCAATGCTATATTTAACTTCTTTGTTAAAGTAAATGATTCACCTAAATCACATCGAAAAAAACAAAACACCTGTTATCTTCCTTCGTTCTTACTTCGATATTTTTATTTAGGTTAGAGAAGAAAATCTTACCTCGGGTGCTAAATATCCACGTGTACCACAAATTGTATGACACATTTCATCAGAAGTTCTTAATATTCGTCCTAATCCAAAATCAACAAGACGTATATGACCTGAAGAATTTACAATTATATGTTCAAGTTTCAAATCACTAAATAATCGAAAATGAAAAATTAAATAAATTTTCTTTCTTTGATGAATACCGATAAATAATATCATTGGCATGTAAATATTGTATGATAGATATAATTTCTGCTAGATAAAATCTAATTTCATTTTCATTCATACGTTTTTTATGAATTTTATCATGTAATGTATCACCATCAACAAATTCCATAGCAAGAAATAATTTACTCTATTAATTTAAAAAGAAAATGAAAGACAGTTTTTCAAAATCTATTTAACTTACACCTTGATGAAATGAACAATACGCTTTAATCATATAAGGATTTCTATCACTAAAACGATATAAAATTTGTCGTTCAACTTCAAATTGTTGTCGTGCCGATTCAACTAAACCATCAATAACTTTAATTGCAAGATATTTTTCTGATGGAATATGTTGAACACAATATACACTCGCAAAACGACCACTGCCAAGACAACCAATACATTTAAAATCGGAAAATTTTGGTAATGAAATTACGTTCTCATTCAACAATAAATTTAAAGGTGGAAAACTGATTGATGAAGTAGTAGAATATCTACGTAGTGAACTTATAATATTACTTATTTCAGGTTCATTTGAAATTGTTGATGTGATTTCTGATCTTGAGGATTCTGTGTTAGCTCGTTTTCCAATTAACATATATGGTATACTACACATGGATGGAACATGTTGTTCACAATGTTTATGAATAATAAAATGACATTCTAAATAAAATAATCAATTAATTAATAAATGAAATAATGATTCATTTTAAAATATTATTGATATAGCATAAGATTTATTATAATATTTTAATAGCAAATCATTTATTTTTATATTTTTAGAATTGTTACCTTATAGACAGTTTGTGCTTAATAAAATTGATTAATATTAAAACTCTCTTGTGGAAAGAATAGTTCAGAAAGTTTGCTTTCATACTTTATATTTTAAAGAATTATATACGTTGTAACTATAATAGGATTTTATCTATATTACTCTCTCTATTCAGTAAGATTCGTTATGCATGTCGGACGATCGAGGTTACACCACAAGGATAATATCATACAAGGGTGATATGCTGTAAGGACGTTGTAAATATCGGTATACATGAAGCAATAACTGCTCAAAAGACGAATAGGCAAACAATTGGAGCAATGACATCCCTGACACACATATGAAATGATAAGAATCTAACAAGTATCGAAAGTAGAAACTAATTCGCACAGTGGTTGGCCTCAACAGAAGCTTATCACTCTAATGCTCTAGAGGTTTTCTTATTCAAGATTTCTTCTTCACTAACATTTACAGAACTGACTCTAATTTATAATTAGTTATTATTGAAAAAACCTTCAAACAATATACCGTATGTTAATTTAAATAAATTATTATAAACACATAGCAAATAATTTTAAGTATAGCATTGCATTTATTTGATTTCATACGTATGCATTTCAGAGCATGTCGTAATACTTGTGAACCACAATGATTACAATGTTTATGTTCACGAGATATTAACGATTGAACAAATGGTGCTCGATATTGTATAAATCGATGTAAACTTACAGATTCACATTGATAATTTTTCGATATTAGATTAGATTTCTAGAAAAAAGATCAATAAAAATGTATAATTTCTTTTTAATAAATCGAAATATTAAATACAGAATTGATTGATTGTTGACAATCGAAAGGTATATTTTGACGACATTTTCGATGTGTAACAAATAAACAATATGAACATTCATAACCTTGATGATAGATTCCCCTGAAAATTAAAATAAATTATTGAATAAAAACAAAAAGAAGATGTTTAGAAATTTCGATACCAAATAAATTTATTACATATAGCACATGAAACAGGTTTATTAAATTGTTTAACTAGCATAAGATGACCTCGAATTAATTGATTAGTTGATATTTTACGATTACGTTTATTTTCTTTAACAGAATTTTCAACTAATTGAAGACTAAATTGAAATATATAATTTTTATCTACATCAACCTAGATCAGATCGAATGATATATATATACATATTAAAATCATTATAATCATCTTACACTACAAATCAATTCTGGTTGATGATTTTTATGATATGATGAATTAATCGTATATTCATCTACAAGATCATTACGTTGTAATGTAAGATCAGCAAATACATCTGTTTTTGAATTCGAATTAATAAATAATATTTGACAAAAATCATCATCTGCTAACATATCAAATGTTTCATTACAAGCAAGAACAATAGATAATTTCGAATCTTTTTCTTTTAGTTTTATTGTAGGTTCTATAGAATAAAGAGTAAATATCTATTTATCTGACATTTATTAGTAGTATTATTTAGCAGCATTTTACCAGCTGATGTTGGTATTTGTGCTAATTTTTTCACATAGAATAATATATTTGAGATTGGCTGATTATCAGCATCTTTCAATGAGAGACAACGAATACGTAAACTATTTGTTGACATCTGAAATGTACATATAGAGAATTCACTTGATTATCTCTTAATGAAGAAATGTATGAGATTTTATTTTCATTCGAACAATATCAATAGATTTTACTTTTTAAATCTGAAACAATAAGTACTAAAGAATAGAGGGTTATTTATTATGTGAAATAAACAAAAAGAAGATTTTACAGGATGAACAAAACAAGTTTTTCAAGACGATGGAGGCTGTTGTTTTCGCATTTTTGCTCGTTCTCCTGGATTATAAATTTGAATAGATGGACGATTCTTTACAGGAGCATTTGGATTCTATTCAAGATAAATAATTATTTTTAAATGAAAATTTCATTAAAATAATAAATACATACCTTTTGAGCAGCACTGGATGATGCTTTATTTGAGGAATTAGGTCGTTCATCATTTTGAATATTATCATTTGTTGTATCGATTGATTCAGTATCACGTTTCGTTTGTGTTTCAATTTGTGATGATTCTTCATTGTTTGATTTAGTATTCAAAATAGTTTTCGATTCTTTTGAGCTTTGTTGTTGTGATGATGATGATGCTTGTTTTGATTTAGGATTTTGAGATTCACGATTTTTTGCTGATTTATTATTATCATTTGGTCGTTTCTTATTAATAATAGAAAGATAAAATATAATATGATAGATTTGTTTTTTATTACCTGTTCTTGATTAGATGTTCGATAGTCTGATTTATCATAACCACGTTGTTGTCGACTAAATTAAAACAAATTTTTAAATAGATTTTATGAAAAAAAGAAAAATAATTATACTTTGATCTATCACCACCACTTCCATATCGTGCTGAAGTATTATAATCATCATCATTTCTTGATGGTTGTTGTTTATTATTTCGACGTTGTTGATTTTGTTGAATACGTATCATTTTTTCCTATATTTTTTTAGTATAAATTCTATTATTTAAATAAATCATTTTTGCTTTTCCGAACCTGTTTTTTTTCTTCACGTTTTCGTCTGAGAAATTCTAGTAGAGGTGTTGTTGTAACACCTGGTTTATTTTTACTTTCTATTATTATTATTACAGAAATTGAATGATAATTATTATTACAAAAAAACATTCGTTTTACCTTGTAGATCACGTTGTTTCTTTTCAATTTCTTCAAGAATTGTTTCAGCATTAGGCAAAGCTTCTGATGCACTCAAAGGTGCATTGATATTAGCAAGGAATGTTTGATATTCAGGATCTAAATAGAAGAGAAAACTAAATTTAAAATATAAATCAATCTTAATATAACCTTGTTCAATTGAATTCAATTTTGGATCTTTTCGTGATTGTTGTTCTGATTTTGGATAACTTTGATTAGGTGCATATTCAACTGTACAAGGATATTCATTTCCTTGATGAAATTAACAAATAGATAATATCAAAAATAAACAAATAACAAAATTATTACCATTTTTATCAACAAAAACATAACCTTGAAATTTTTCTGTAAATATAATTAGATCTTGTCGATTAGGAATATTAAGATAAACACGAGAAAATGCATATTGTTGACCAAAACTAAAAGAACAAAAAAGTGAATGAAATTTCAATAAGAGAAAAATATATATATATGAATACCTTAAATCAGCTTTACAAAAACGATAATAATCATGATCAGGAAGTGGAGAAACAATTTCAAGAAATTGTTCACTTGTAAGTAAAGGTGGTAATCGACGAAGAACTATCTATATGGAACAATCAAAAGAAAAATTTTGTTTTACATAATAATATGATAGAGAAAGATGAATTGTAATCTACTTTGGTTTGATTTTGATCACTGAATGATCTAGTATTTGTTGGTGTTTGTTGTTTTGTATTAGTACGAGCTCCATCAACCATTTTAAATTTTTAATATTTAATAATAGTTTAAATAAAATATTGGAATTTTCCAACGTTGATATATTAAAATACTTTTTCTTTTGAAATACTACATTTTCTTCATAGAAATTATAAGATAAGATAGGTAGAATACAATCAACCGATTATAAAAAATATCTATAGAGGACGCTAGTTTTCACTTGACTCTTATATATGATCAAATTGAGATTTAACTTTTAACTTCTGTTTTTACTGTCTTTTTATGGCGTTATATTCTTATCAGAAATGTAATATATCCACTTAGATAAAATGCACATTCTACCGATTTTTTGAATGCAAACAGGTCTTTCAATGATCTCTATATATATTAGTAAGTTTCTGAATGAATATAATAAACATAATGTTGAAAAAAATAACTTTTCTTTTTTATATTCAAGTTTTGGTTTTATATTCATTTCTATCAGTCGAAGCAATCAATCTAAGTCCCTGCGCTAAATGGAATACCACGGGAATTACGATATTCGGAAGTAATTCAAAAGGCAATGGTTCTAATGAACTTAGCCTACCACAAGGAATGTTTCTTCATGAGAAAACGAATATGTTATATGTTGTTGATACTGATAATAGACGTATTCAAATGTTTTCACTCAATCAAACATCAACAACAGGTATTACGGTAGCATCGAATATAAATTCAATGTATGCTGTCTATGTCGATGATGATGAAATGACTATGTATATAGCACTTCGATTTGAAAATCGTGTAGAAAAATGGATAAAAGGTGCATTAGAAGGTGAACAAATAGGTAATCAATGTAAACAATGTCGCAATGTATGGCTTGATAAAGACAAAAATGTTTATATGACTGAATCAGGAACACATTCAATATTAAAATGGTCACCAAAGACAAATACTAGTATAACGATTTCTGGTCGAATAGATGAACAAGGACATACAACTGATCGTCTTTATTTTCCTACTCATGTCTATTTTAATCAAGCAAATGATGTATGGTATATTGCTGATACATTAAACCATCGCATTCAAAAATGGAATAATAACTCAAAAGAAGGAATCACTGTAGCTGGTTCAAAAGACGGTGTTGGCGGTGATAATGCTGCATCATTAGCAAATCCATTATATGTATGGGTTGATGAACAATCCAGTGTTATCTATATTGTTGATAGCGATAACGATCGGGTTCAACGATGGTTACCAAATGAACTCTTTGGTAGTACGATTGTTGGTGGAACAGGTAATATTATTATCTTAGACGAAAACTAAAAATATTTTTATGTACTTTTATTACAGGAGCAGGTAGTAAAAGTAACCAATTAAAACAACCCACTTCTTTAGTATTCGATAAACTTGGAAATCTTTATGTTTGTGACAGTAAAAATCATCGTATACAAATGTATGCCTTAATTGATAATCAACCATGTTCAAAAAATCATTCTTATTCTCTCTTTACAAAGTAAGTAAAACAAAAATATTATTATATTTTTACTTTTACAAAATCTATGTTCTAGAACAAATAATATAAACATCGTCATACTCTTATCATGGATTATTTCAATCGGTTCAAGATTGATCTAACAACTAATCTACATTATAAGTTTATATCAATGAAAAACATGGAATAAATTCTTAATACTTCATAAATCAATAAATAATTTTTATACTAACTACATGCACGTTTATTTCTTTTACGTATATCATTTTACAACGACAAAAATTTGTTTTCTTTTTAAGCATAACAAAACAATAAAAGAGCAAAAAACTTCACCTTTGATTTTTGCCGTCAAGAGAAGAAATAAAACAATAAAAAAAATGATCAGTTCGGAAGCATTTTAATATCAAATGCGAATATATGTTTCTATGAATTTAATCATCAAAAACAATATAATCTATGTAAAAAATATGTTCTAACTAATAATATATATATATCATAAAAATTTATTATATGTACATTTTAATATTATTGTATATACAATGTATGATATGCTGGTGTTTCGCCAGGCAAAGACTGTTCTGAAGAAATATTACTTGAATCACTTGTTGATGAAGTCTTTTTTTGAATTGATGTGTCTTTTCCATATGAAAAATAATACAGCCAGAATACTTATAACTCCGCAGGTCATAAATAATCCAGCCATAGATTCAATTGACATAGCAGTAGATGTATCAGATGATTGAGAACATATATTTGTTTGAAACCATTTGGTTATTAGATTATCAAATACACCTTCCTCTCTTAGTGACAAAATAGCTACATCTAAATCTTGTTCATATAACCAATTTTTTTGAAAAGCAATACCATATGCACTTTGATCAAAATCAGGACCAACCACAGTTAAATTACAATATATACTATTAACCATATATTCCGCAGTACCAGCATCCATAATAGATGCATCAATATTACCATTCAATAGAGCATTATATACATCTATTTCTGATGTTAATGGATAATAATTTCGACTACTACTAGAAATATCTCTTAAATAGTAGTCTTCAATAGATGAGTCAACAACAATACCAATGCGACTATATGAAACTTTTCCATTTTTAATATCATCTATTCCAGAAATAGTAGCTTGTGACTTTAACAATGTTAGGTCAGATGCTAAATTTGCAGTATATGCAGCAACTAATATCAAACTTAAAATATATAAAGCAGCAGTTAATAGTCGACCAGCAGCTGTAGCAACACTAAAATCTACACCGAATCCCATAATTGTACCAAAAGAATACCACATACTCATACCTACAAGACCAGTCATTGATCGATCTTGTAATGCTTCGTTTTGTTGTCTTTCTAATATACATATTATAATACCAGCACATATAGTAGCACATAATATAGTTATCCATAGTTTAAAAGAAAATGGTTTTAAATATGACCATAAATCTAACTTGATCTTAATTGCATCTCTTACAACGACACGTAATGAGTTATCATATACTGTACTCGAAAAATCGACTATTTCTCTTCGTGCTGCAGTAATTGTTACATCACCGATGAACATATCAAAAGTACCATTAGCTACTAAATTAATTATATTATTATATGACATATTTCCAGGAAAATAAGTAATATCAGCAGTAAAACCCATTCGATTTTGTAGTTCGTCAATAAAATCTGGTACATATCCAATTAATTTTGTTGATATATTTCCAGAAGCATCTTGTATTTCTGACATCATTGTATACGGAGTTGAATCGACAACAGCAATTCTTAACGTTAAACCTGATACTGCTGCATATCCAGTAGGAACTACTAATGAATTACCAGGCCAGATTATCACATTCGATTGTGTATTTGTTGTCCATCCATTCGAATTAGACCATACCAATATTGGAACAAAATTCAGATTAGTTGAAGAACCTTGAATATTTCTTGAAATATAATAATTACCATCTATTCGATCAGTCAAATTACTTGCGAATCGTATAGGACCAGAGACACCAAGAAATGAAGTATTATCAAGTATATTCATAAATAAATCAGAATTAACAAAACGACGATTAAAACAGAATGAATCACCAGTTAATGTTGTACATGTTGATGAAATATTATGAAAAGATGAACAAAGTTGATTTAATCCTTGAATCAACAACCAAGTTGCATCAAATGCAAATATTGCATAATAATCAACTTTATCTGATCCAGGAAATGTTTCTGGTTCATATTGTTGCCATATATTATATGCTGCACTTAATAATGTTGTGTTTATTGGAGCATTTACAACACTACCTACAACTGGTTCAACGGTGATCATTCCACTTAATTTATTATAAGATGTACTATTAAAACTATCCAATGAAATAGTTGAAGTTAATATCCATGTGAATTGTGGACCAAAAATATCTAAATCAAGTGCGTTTTGTATAAATACAGATGAATAATCTGAGTCCATCCAAAGTATAATTATTCGTATTGAACTACTTTTTAAAAGACTCTTTAAATCACCACGAATAGTAAGAGTGACAATATCAAATATGATCATTTGTGAAACTATTAAATTCTGATTAGTAAATATATCAGTTAATGCTTGTGCACCACCTGTTCCATAATCATCATTTTGATAGATAACGATACATGATGTCCAATTAAATCGAATGAAAAGTTGAGCCATTGCCAATGCAGTTGTATTATCTGATGGAACTGTACGATAGAATGTAGGATAAATAATGCCATCAGATAGTGCTGGATCCGTTGCTGCATAGGATGCGATAGGTATACCGATTTTTGCAGAAAAAGGAGCAATAATATGAGATTCACTTGAGAGTCCTGATCCTACAATGCCAACGATATTTGAAGTCGTCATTACTCGACATGTATCTCCAAGAGCAGTCATTGGATCCCCTCCAGTTTCTACAGTTTGCCAGCTAATATTCTGTCCTTGAATAGTCATATTATATTGTTGAGAGAGTAATATTGCTGATATAAACATCGCACGAGATTGAACAGACCATATAGTAGATTCAGTAATATTTGTAATATATTCAAAGATACCTAATAATTGTACATTTGAAGAATTTGATGGTGGCCATGCTGTTCTTACATATGATATCATATATTGTCCAAATATGAAATATAACCATCGAAGCTTTCCTGAAGATAACATTAGTATTTGTTTATAATTCAAACTTTCTAGAATAAACTAACAAACATATAGTATTAGAATAAAAAATAAAAATATTTCTTACCGATCGTTAATCGTTATTTACTGTATAGGATTGCATGATATCTATTTATAGTTATAAGATGAGGGGGTATGCATCTATATATACTGCACAATATCTTATGTAATAGTAATATTTCATTAGTCATTATTATATGAACAACATGAAGGGTAGTAAATAATGAAATATTCCTACGCTGTTTTTTTTTCTATATTTATCCAATCAATAGTTGTTTTTATTCAAAGACTATAATATTCATTTGATAATGTATATATTACGTATATTTTATTGACGTAAGATTAGGGAATAGATTATTATATATCGTCAATTAATGACGTTTGCTCTACCTGTACGATGATATATTTGTTTTTACTGATTATTATCGACACGCGCACGATAAAATATCTATGTAGTCAGAATATATTTGATAAATATATTATATTTTTTGTACAAAAAAAAATCAAAAATGCATCACAGACAATTCTATATGTATGATAAATATATCTTATTGCAGAAAATATAATAAGTGTAACAACTAAGGGTGTGAATTTTTGATAGGAAGGCGACGAAGAGATAGCAAATGGAAGACATTAGTAAATCTAAATTCTTTTTCCATCCACACCTCATCCTGTGAAGAGAAGGAGCTAACTTTTATACGTGCAATTTTAGTCCGGTTTCACTCTCATTTATTTCTACTTCAATTCCAACAACTAAGTCATTGTCAATCATATATATGCTCCTATGGGAAGAATAAGTCCATTGATGTGAACGAAGACCGATCATAAGCTAATTTACTCACTACATTTTTATGTATCTTTCAAAATTGTATTACTATTTATCTACGAAACTTAATGTAATGATTAGATTTCTAGGAAATCTGGCAGATAATCTGCAGAACAATTACAGACAGAAAATTAATTATAAATAGTTGCCACTGTTGAATATTTAGGTATAGAAAAATTGAAAACTAAATTAGTAAAAAATAAAACATTGTTTAAGTAGATATAATAATTAATGTTCGAAGGAAAAATAAGATGTAATATCATTTTAGATTGTATACACCATTACTTTTATTTGTTTGTTAAAACAAAACAATTTCTGACTAATAACTTCTATAGCTTTAACGAACAATTGTTTCAAGAACAGAAAAATAACGTGAAAGTTTTCTCCACTTACTGTACAACTAAATATTTCATTTTATAAATACATAAACGACAATACATTAGTTTTCATTCTATATATGACAAAGTTGAGTTTCATTATTAGTTTGAAATATTTATTTATTTATTTGTATAATAATCTATGTTATAAATGTTTAGTTTAATCATATACTATCACTTATTAGTTATTTCTCACTTAACTAATATTATATCATAATCTTCCTTTATTTTCTAGAAATCAAATATTTCATTCTGATTTTTAATGTACAAAATTTGAATGTTATGTAATATGTTCAATCCTATAGTCTATTTTTTTCTTGGAATTTATTAATAATTTTGTATTTCAATAAAAATGAAAATACTAGAACAGCATTGAATTGGATATAGATTTATGAAGACTTTCAAAAAAATTGTGATGTGACTATTCGTAAACATTCTATATTATGAAGTGAGAATGTTCACTACGATACATCATTGTTAATTATTATTTTTTACTATATATCTCTGCAGTATTACAGCATCTTTGGAAAGAAAAGTGTTTATTCTTATTTGCTCTCATTTGTAAGGTAAGATGCGTTAATTTTATCTTATAATTTCATTTATCAGATTGTAGAAGAAAATATGAAAAAATTTCGTTTTCAATAATGATTATAACAATGATAATATGTTTACAAATCAGATTGTATTTGAAAAAGTTCTTAATCAGTAGATTATTCATGAATTAGACTCTACATATATCAATTAACGTATACAGAGAAGTTCTTTGATAAACAAATGGTGTATTATTTTGACGTAGTATGTTAATTAAGTCTGTATATTACAAAAAAGATCTCAATAATGGCTACAGAATGAATACAATTTGAATTGATCTCATACGACTTTTTCTTTTCTATCGATTACACAGAAAGTTCACTACGGACGAATTGAGTGTTAGAAAAAAATACATATAATAAATATAAGTATGCATATTTATATTTATAATTACAAAACTATATCAATAAAAAACTAAGAAAAATTAAATATAACTGAACTAGCAACTGATTTAATATTAACTATTGTGCACTCAACATTAAACCAACATGCCGCCAATAAAAAGCGGAGGAGGTGCTCGTGGACGTAAAAACAACGAACAAGACAATCTAAGTACAACAAAATCTGATACGAACAATATGCAAAGATCGAAAATTGTAGAAGAAAAACAACAAACATCAAAACCAACTTCGAAATTTCACCACTAATATCGGAAGCTGAATTACTTACAAAAGTTAAATTTAACATACTTATTAAAAATCACCTACCCCATGTTAAAGTTTCGAACAAATAGGCCAATCGACTAAATCCTTTTACAATATATTCAAAAGATGTGAAATCTTTTAATTTTATATTAAACAAACTGTCAGAAATCATACAAACAAATCAAAAGCAACGTTCTGTTGTATACATTCCTCACTCCATACAAAGAATAATGGATAACAACAAGGAAGCATTTGTTAAGAAAATTGATTTAGAAATTAGTGATGATGACATTAAAAGAACTTTAAATAAACAAAGTTCTATATTTAAAAAAATCTCTCGCTTACCAAATAAAGAAAATAATTTTCTTAGACAGTTAAAATTAGCTTTTTGGATGCCATAAATAGAGACTTGTTTGTTAAACTCGGATTACAAATAGACTTAATGTACTTCAACGCTGAATCTGCTAATTATAGCAATAAACCATCTCAATGTTGCAAACGTTTTAAATATGGTCATATAGCAGAATATTGCGAGTGTGAATATCTCTTCTTCTCTATCATCCTCACCCATTCCACTCCACCTCACACCCACACCTCATTCCTCATTTTCAAAACATAAATATTATTTTTACAAATAGAAATAACAAAAATGATTCAGAAAATAAAATGTTAAATTTTGTTGATATTGTACATAATTCTATAGATCTATTCAGTCAATTCTAGATTTGTAGTTATCGAAAGTTACTTCCAGAATACTAAGTCTCGATCTATACAATATTTAATTGTACAATTACTACAGCTCCCATGCTTTATCTAATTCCGAAATGTATTCGACCTTCTATGTATCTTATTATGGATGTTGATACAAAATGTTAAGATAACTAATGTAGACAAGGTGGACACTTAGCTAACAGTGAAAGAGGATGTGGGTGAGGGTGTAGATGTGAATAATGTTCTCAAACCCGCACCCTCAAGATGGTACTATGCATAGCATTCACATTTTACTTTTCTAAGAATTGTTTTTTTCGTAAAGACACACTGTTGTAGAGTCTTCTATACAACGCACAACGCGTTTATCGTAAAGAAAGGAAAGAAAAAAGAGAGGCAGCAGAAACAAGCAGTTGTTGTGCAATTATACTTTTTCTTATCTATTAAACAATCTCAAGTTGGAGCTGGTTGAATATTTAAAAAGTATTTTAACGTCGTCTGTGTTACTTCTGCATTACCAACGATTCGAGTAAGTCTACTGTATTTTAATCACAAGAAAGACACAATGAGGTACATAACTCTCGATGCATAGAAAATGAACCGTTATAATAATTAAATTCTGGACCAGAATTTCTGGTCGAATTTGTATTATAAGCAGAAGTCAAGGCATTATGATTGTACGTGTTAAACCAGACTTGGTGGAGTTGTTGGTGCCTGAGTAATATATATACCAGACCCTGTCGTTATACTGCAACGATCACATCTAAACTAGTTCGGACATGTCTTTTTTTTAAAGAGCCCAGCACTGTAGCTGTCTCTACTAAAAAGTGTGGGTGTGGGTGAGAGCAGTTATACCCTCCTATAGTCAAATCCACACTCGCACCCCTACCCACCCTGCTTTTTGCGGTTTTGTCTGAACTAATTCCTCTCGATAAGGCATCAATATCCGAACATGTAACTCATACAGTGGGAAAAAACCCAGTCGCACAGCAGAAATAAAAGTAAAATAAATTCAAATTAGTTTTGATCTCATTTGCGATATATACGGGATGCAAGGGAAAAAATACGAGTTTCCTGTAATTCCAAAGATACCTTGGAATTCCAGAGATGTGAGTGCGTGTGCTTGGATCAGAAATGAATACAACACCCACACCCACCCTTCCATACTTCTTCACGCATAAACAGTCGTTTTTTCTTTCTGCTAACTATCGACAATTCTTACGGTGAACCATGTGCGAGAAAGAATATTCATTTATTCCCACTCGTAGTTTGCCACTTCACAAAGCGCTATTTTCTTTACCTGGTAAAAATGAAAAAGAAATATTTGTTTATTGTCCGTCTGATGATAAGCGCCATGTCTTGGTAGCGAGAAAAAAGTGGTATATAAAAGAACGCAACGGGGTGTGCGCCGAATGAAGATTTGTACCGTTCCTTACAACAGCTCATCTTTTGTTTTCCTAGTGCTTCGCGAACCGAAAGCACTTTAACTTTTCCCCACTGATCACCGTGAGTCATATCGTCTCCGCTTTTTGTTGCTCTAGAAATCCTGCAGTTGAACTGAAATTCTTTTCCATTACAAGATGCAGGACTTATTGCAACCGCCTCACTCGAATAAATCGATTCTCAATCATTTATTCCTTCCGTGCCATTTACCGAATTCGGCGGAGGAGGATTTTCTAATTCGTAACGATCATCAAAATGAATACCAGTTACTGGAATCGATGGACATCTTCCTCAAGTCACTTGATGAGAAACTCCGTCTCCCGAGTTTCTTCGTTCTATCCAAATGTATTTCCCGGTGGACCGAGTTCCAGAATCCGAACACAATTTGTGCCGCTCGTTTACAAAACGCCATCGACCAATTAGCACCGGGCGATTATTTCCCACTCTATTTTGTCACACACAATGCCGCACTTCTAACTGAAATTGATCCGAGTAATCTCCATCGACCTCTGCTCTCCGCTTGGCAAGTGCAACTATCTACGAAAAACATCACTTCTTCGGCCTTACCACATTTTTCCTGCTTTCCTGCGCCAACCTTCGAGTTGCACGACCGCACAGAGCTTCGGTCGACAGCCCATTGTGAACTACTCATCGATCTAATGAAGAATTCCCTAGAATATAGTCAATCGTACCGACGTGCTCGTTCGTTCGATGAAACTCGGGAGATTACCATGTCACATTACGTCACGGACTGGTGGATTACTCATTTCCAAACGATCAATAATGAGCCTCCAGTCGATGGCTTAGTTTACTTTCGAAAAAAACATCGCGATCAAATCCGCTGGAAAGACGCTGAAATACCTTTTCGACGTTCAGGCCTTTGGATGACGATGAAAACAGTCGTTCAAACCATTCTCACTAAGCAATTAGAACAATGTGGAAAAATCGTCTATAAATTGTTGATCACTCTATTTCTCATTGACTTCATTCACACGCGACAGCGGTCGTCAGACTATCGAATATCGAATATCGATCTCTTAATGCACTGCTTGAAAAAAATTGCCCGGCGATTGAATAAAATTCGTTCGTTAGGGTATACAATCGGACGGGGCGAGATCTCCTCCTGGGCGCAACATGCCATCTATGATACTGAAATGAAGCTCAATGAAATGATTCCCAGTTCGACTTGGCAAATCCCTATACAGAAAGATAAAGACAAACGACAACGATCATTGAAGATTCCATCGAATTTCAGTGACAGAACATTCTATTCCCATGTATGTCAGAAGTTGAAGGCGTATCTCGATGAGCCCAATCCGTCTTTATCACAGCAACACGCTGCAACTCGATCGGAACAAAATGATTCGATCCAAACAAGTGCACAGTTCGAGGATGAATTGCCCTCTCTCACGACCCTTACTACAACAACGACCGAGACCATGGGAAATGCTTTGACAGTTACCGAAATTTGGTTAGAAACTTGTTTAGACCGATGGATGCAGCGATTGTCATTAGCGACGGATGGCACTAAGCGCTTCGAGGAACTACTAGAACTTTTTGAAGTTTATCAGAAGAAAGCACTTGAACATTATTCCACCGACTCTTTAGGATACACTCGATTCATTCTCGCTTCGCTGACCATTCTCCGTGCGACGCATCGAAAGTTATGTGCCGAGGCAAGATTCGCACGCTTGCCAATGCATTCGGTTACCATTCCTCATCTCTTCGATCTTTTCAAATTCTTAAATTTACCTAATCGAGAAGAGATGAGTCGTGCACGCGAGCTTAACAATTATTTTCAAGATTTTTGTCAAAAAACGTATCCCGATGTGCTAAGTAATATCGATTCGAGCAACGCCTTTGGGGTTTATTTCGCTAGTCAATCGACAGAGATGAAAGACACTCTTCGACAAATTCGAGCTGAAGCGGAACGAGATAAACAGGCGAAAATTCAGGAAGTCCACCGTGCAAAAGAACGCTATGATGGCCTTATGAGCAAAGTAAACGCACTCTCATGTCAATGTACCTATGGGTACAATACCTGGCGTCGCCGTTCTTACAGAATCAAATGCGATCGATGTCGAATGAAAGAGTTAGCTGAATGTATTCGAGTGGATATCTACGAATGTCCAATCCCATCGAACGAACAAAGTGCGCTGGCGGTGGTGTTTGAATTACAAATGCCCGCTGAGTTTCGATGCTATCGCGAGATACTCTGGCAATTCGTCAACCGTCCTCGTCCAGATCAGTCCATTTCCGGATACAAATGGTTAGAAGTCCCCCCACATCAGAACAAACTAAAAAAATTCTGCATCGCTCCTAGCCAGAGAAAAGTGAATTTGACCTCGCGCAGAGAGTCGCTCACTCAAACTCATTACTCCAGGCCATTACCAGTGGGATCCACACCTTTAGTAAGATATTTACATGAAAACAGTCTCGACGTGCAAATTAGTTCGACGAGACTAGCAGAATTGAGTGAAGAATGTCGAATATTAACCCCTCAATTGGAACATCCTAATTACAAACCATTACAATTCTCTGTGAGCAGCACCGACTTCGAACAGAATCGAGTGATCGCTCAATCCACTCAATGCCCATCGGCACTGAAAGTCACCGAATTCATCGAGTACGGTTCGTTCCGATCTGGCCATCGTTTACAATGGTGGAATCTGCTCAGTGCTCTCGAACTCGATTCGCTATCGTTCGATCATGAAAGTGTGGTTCTACTCCTCACGCATTCATTGATACAAAACGGACCAATGACCAGTGAAAGTACTGATCCATGGTGTTCTGAATCCCATAGAGCATTGTTGGATGATCATTTCGTAGATGAGTTGATCGCCAGACTCGACCGCAGGTTCGATGATTGTCAATCGAATTGGCAAAATGAAATGTTCTTTCTTCTGCTCTCGATCGTAACAATGCGAATCTTAAGCATTTCTAATCCCACCAGAATGCAACCAATGATCGAATTAGCGTATAAATGTCGAACCATCAGTGAAGAATCCATTGACAAAATAACTAAAATCCTTCAAAAGACAAATTCAGTCAATATCAGTGAAGCCGAAAAGTTACGTGATAAGATCGTCGTTATCGCCACAGCGTGTCTGTTCACCTTTGCCATCCATCCACATCGTCAACCATTGTCTGATCAAGCGATGGTTTCTCTCCTCAAATCAGCGACTTCCGTTCACGATAACCTTATTCTGAACAAAAATCCTGCCAATTCGAGCGTCTTCATGCAAAATCTGATCCGATGGCGCGAACGGGCTCTCCTGCAAATTCAACCGGCCATTGCTCAGTTTTTACAACGAACCTCTTATCAAAGTTTGCATCAGTTTACCGAAACACACTGGGGCGTAATTCGAACGAGTCAACTAATTAATGGCTTATGGCACAAACAAAGCAGGAGTGTGTACGATGGTCAATACGAAGGTCACTATGGTTCCGTGAAGATTTCCCTCGATTGTTTTCGAGGACGATTTCTTGTCAATGGAATGAGCGTTGGTTATCTCCCAGATGAAATTACTTCCAATGCGTTATTTCGCCGGACGTTTGGACAGCAGACATTCGAAGTCGAAGCAGCGGGGAGTCCGAATACTTATATCACCAAACATTCCTTTCATAACAAGAAAGTCTATTATGACTTTCATTTCAATCGTTCCAATCAACGATTGACCATTCAAGAAAGAAACCCCACAGGTGAAATACTGGAATTGATTCCTCATTCATATTTCCAATCGGACTTTGCTGAAGAATTTGTGAATAACTACAGTCATTGGCTGAATCGAACAAAGAAATGCATTCAGTTTCGACCCATTCGTTTTCGAGATGCATACTTTTCCAGCCATGTGTCTTATACCCTATTGGGAGGAATGGGATTCTATCTCGTGAAAAATGTCAAACCAGTTCGGTTTGTCATTAATCAAGCATCTTTACTCTTTCAAAACCTGTACCAACGGTATTTTCGTCGTCTGGATGATCAACCTTATGTTTATATGTTTGCTAACGATGTTCGTGCAATACTGAAAGGAGAAGCGATGCCAATAGATTTCGTCATTGACATTCACCTCTCTCGGTTAGGTCTCGCTTTTCAGTTTGATGTTACACATGGGAAGATTTTCTCGCGGGAATATTCGGACATGTACATCGATGTTAATCAATTCTTTGGAACCTTGACGGGACTAACCGCCGGTCTTCTTCTCACACCAATGGGTGCGAGTGATGGGGGCAATCTCTCGCGAAAGTTTATCATATCCTTCGGGAAGATTCAAACGAGAAAACTATCCGAGAATGCGCACCAGGCCGTCAGTGTGCAACGAACTGCAACGATGGAATTTGCTCAGCAGTACTTCGTGTTTACTCTCAACGATCGTTTACGTCTTCTACAGTCATCGGACAGTCCAACAGGTTGGCTCTATCTCGCCTTATTACACGCCATGACATCGAACCCGTTACCTGATATTTATACCGGAATGACTGGAATGGAACGTGCCTTTCAACTGCTCAATTCTGCGGGATGTTGTAGCGACCAACCCTATGATTCTCTCTCGCTGAACATCGCTCAGCAAATAGCAGCTATTTCCCCTCAAGTCAATTATTATCCTGTGGATCTCACCTGTATGGAAACAATCCAATGGCATCAATCTGGTTTGCCTCATTCTCTGCAACACTTCGGTTACTATTTACTCATTCACAAACTCATCCAGGAAAGTCAAAAGCTCACATTTCTTTATCCGTCGTCAGATTCGAAGAAGTACAATCTCCCATCGAACAATGTGAGACTTTTAGGAAAACTCTACTGGGATTATCGAGATTCGCTCAATCCGATCGCTCAGTTACCCGCTGAAATGGAAGCGAAGATACTTAAGGAACATTCCTCGTATTCTTATGAACACCCTTCGACGTTCGATTACCAAATAACCGATAGTTCATCTGTTCGTCACATGGATGATTTATATTCCTCGGGAGATTTGAACCTGACCAACCCGACCAATCTCACTTGTTATCCCTTGAATCGTTGGATGAATGAAGATAATGCATGGAAAAATGATTTCATCGCTCTATTGAAAATGGTCGATTCGGGCAAGAATGACCGAAATGCACGAGAACGTTTGCAGATTCTACTCAATTTTCTGCATTATATATCGAAGAAACGCGCGATTAAACCATTCTATTTGAAACTCTTGAAGACAATCTTAAATGACCAATCCATCTCCTTGAGTTCACTGACCTTTCCTCCGTTTCGCTCGTACACAAAGATTAAACAATACCGAGTGCATACTGAATGTATTAGTTTTTCTTCGTGGTCGGACATCAATGAAGAGGCCAAGATTCGCATCTTGTCTGATATCACCAATTGCTTCCAAACCAATCGTCCTTATAGCGACGAGCTGAAATTACTTGACGAGAAGATGTTATTCAAAGATGCCTTTCTCACTCAAATTAACAGCTTACTTGAATCTTGGCATTTAAATGAAAAACTTCGTGAATTTGTGCAATCCTTTCAAACAGTGATCGATTCCATCCAAACCCACGTCCCCTTCCAAAGGCTCCCCATTACTCAGCCAGAATTCCCTCGTGAATTGCCCGGTGAACACTATCGAATTGCGATCAAATTCCGACACATCCCGATCGATCCAGTGATGCTCTTCCATGCACGAAGAAAGTACTGTCAACCCTTCTCTGGTGATCTTATTCGTCCGAGTCAATCTACTCCGATTACTAACAAAAAACGCCCGTTCCCCGACGAAATCTTTCCCTCTACGAACAAAGACGAGAATCCTCTCAGTGATATCGCCAACTTTCTCAAGACACAATTAACGATCAGCTGGCAGAAATTGCAATCAGTCCAAGAATTTTACAATGAATACGCACCTATTGCGAACATCGCTGCACTTCTGGTCTCGGTTCAGCAAGAATCGGGTCACATGTGGATTGAATTGATTCGCTCGATTCGCACAGACAATGAACTGCTATTTGATACGGGTTTGAGTTTCCGACTAACCCCGGCCATTTTCGTTTCTCTTCTTCACCAAATTTGGCTGAATGAAGCAGAACGCCAACCGTCTGAGTCAAGCAAAAAACTCAAAATCGATCGATCCGCCGATCTATTTCTCACTGACGAGCAATGCATATTGTTCGGCGGCGTGTTGGTCAATTGGATTATCGAACAGCAGCTCCAACGAACGATCCGCTGTGCGGAACAAAACCGACACGAAGATTTCGAGCGCGAAGTGGCCAACACGCCCCATGCCAACTGGACTCCATCGGAACATGTCCCATGGTTAATCTTCGAGTTAGAAATGAATCTAACCATTCGAAAGGTCCAAGTCGATGTCGCACGTCATATGATCGACGCCAGTGGGTTAAACAGTGAGAGCAATATAAAAAACATCGTCATGCAACTGAATATGGGCGAAGGGAAAACATCGGTAATTGTACCAATGTTAGCACTATGTTTGTGCTCACCGAACTCCAGTCTCGTTCGGATTGTCGTCTTGAAATCTTTGTTAATTATGAACTATCAATCGCTAAGATGGAAATTAGGTGGGCTGCTCAACCGACGCATCTTTCCTTTCGCTTGTCGTCGGCAGATGAATTTCAATGCGAGTGAAATCCACCAAATCTCTCAACGTTTTCAACAGGGATTGACTCGACGGGATGTTCTTTTAACAGCTCCCGAATATATTCTGTCATTTGATTTGTTAACCATCGATCAATGTCGACGCCATCAATTTGAAGTCAGTCGATCAATGCTCAGCGTTCAACGATGGTTGAAACGATTCGCTCGGGATGTTTTTGACGAATCGGATGAGATCCTTCATGTCAAATATCAATTGGTCTATACCATCGGTAGTCAACAGCCCGTCGATGGCGGCGCACAACGTTGGAAAACGATTCAATCGATATTAGCATTAGTGAAGAAACACGCCGAAACTATGGCCCTGAGCTACCATGAAGATGTTTCCTATGAGAAGTCGGCCCGATCCAGTCATTTTCCATCTTTTCGTCTATTGTCTGATCGACCATTTGACAACTTAGCAAGCACAATCGTCCACGATTGGCTCACCGCGAATTCCTACCGGCAAGAAGAACGGCAGCTTCTCTTCTCGTTTCTCTTGCAAAGTAGTGCATCGATGGACTCTCTGAACAATCGCTTCCCGCCGGATCATATTCAACGTTTTCTCATCCTTCGCGGTCTTCTCTCCTCGCAAGTGTTGTTACTCGGATTGAGTAAACGTCATCGCGTCAATTTTGGTGTCAACCCCGACCCGAAATTCGATCGTCTAATGGCCGTACCCTTCCGCGCCAAAGATGTTGCTGCTGATAACACCGAATTTGGTCATCCCGACATCGCCATTGTCCTTACTCAATTGTTCTACTATTATGAAGGGTTAACTGAGAAACAACTGCTTCGATGTTTGAAACGGTTAGGTGAGAACGAGAAACATCCCGAGGAAATCTATCAAGAGTGGATCAATTCGGAAGATGAAGATCATCTCGATCCGACGATCCGACGATGGGACGATATTAATTTGAAAGACGAGCAGAAGACCAGGACTATTCTCTTCCCCACTCTCCATAAGAATATGTTTGTGGTCGATTATTTCCTCAATCATTTCGTCTTTCCCCAAGAAGCGAAACAATTCCCGCAGAAACTGATTTCGTCGGCGTGGGATTTATCATCGGATGATCGCACTCACGTGATCACTGGTTTCAGTGGCACCAACGACACGCAACTACTGCTCCCCATTCACATCCAGCAGTGTGACTTGCCTGAACTGAAGAAAACCGACGCGCTCGTGCTCAATCATTTACTCCAAGCAGAAAACGAATTCTATCAATCCTTGCCAATCAGTGCCACGGTCGAGAAGATTCTTCAAGAGCTCGTCAACGAGCCAGCACAACTTCACGTCATTCTTGATGTCGGTGCGTTGTTCGTCAACGGAAGTAATCGAGAAATCGCCATTCAATGGTTAAAAGTGTCGAATACCGCCCGAATTGATTACGCCGTCTATTTTCAATCGGACGCCTTGTATGTCGGTGATCGACAGAACCATCATCAGCCGTTCAATACCTCGCCGGCAAGCGAACGATTGGAGCGTTGTGTGTTCTACTTAGATGAAGTTCACACGCGAGGAACAGACTTGAAGTTTCCTAAGGGCTTTCGAGCGGTAGTGACATTAGGCAATGGATTAACCAAGGATCGATTCGTGCAAGCGTGTATGCGAATGCGACGGTTGGGCAAAGGTCATTCATTAAAATTTTGTAGTTCGCATGAAGTTGATCAACGCATTCGCATGCTCAAAAAGAACGCACATGCACAAGAACAGATCAGGCTGAGTGATATCTTGCGTTGGGTCTATGAAAACACGCAACAGGCTACGTGGGATGGATTGCATCATTGGGCAGCGCAAAGTCTCACTTTTCAACGAAAAACCGCTGCTTTTCGCGGTATTCAGTGGAGAAATGAAGGACAACAGTTTACCGACATGATTATGGAGCAATTGTTTCGAGAGTGCGTGGAAGGCGAGGTGTTGGAATTAACTCGCATGTATGGAATGTCCAAATCAATGCAGAAGATAGCAGAGATCCATCGCTCTCGTTGTCGGGAGTCTAGCATTCCGTTAGCATCGAAAATCAATGGTGAGGTCCTCAGGCGATTGAATTCTTTTGGAGGAGTAAAGACACTCCTAGCTCAGTCATTCGATGAAGAACAAGAACGAGAATTTGAGCGAGAAGTCGAACAAGAAATCGAGCAAGAACAGCAACGTGAAGGACCTATCCCACCCGTGCCGCACGAGCCCACCTTACAGGAAGTGATCAAAAGACTGGCCGATGCACAAAGTCCGATATTGAATTTGGCGCAGCATTCATCCGTTTTCTTCCCGCTTTCGCATGCCTTTCTTGACACCACCTTCGCTTCGCAGTGTCAATCGGCCAGTTGGCGAAACAATCTATGGGTTTCCAAGGAATACCAACATGTCATTGAAGCCCGAGGAGAGTCGTTGGACTCATTTTTGCGACCCCCACGATGGGTGATTATCTATCGTGATGAACATATCATTTTCATCAGTCCTTTCGAAGCTAATTGGCTGATCGGCCAACTGAGTGGACAGTCGGGGACAACCTTGCGTTTATTGTTACCACGTATGAAACGTCATCAATCCATTCTAATCAACACACCAACACTAACGATTCCTCGATTATTATTTTCGGTTCCCATGGAATGGTTAGCTGAATTATCGCTGTTCAACGGCACTCTCTACTTTAAGAGTGCGGAAGAGCAACGTGCTTATTGTCAAATGTTAGGCTTGTGTCCGAAGCCTCGAACAAAAATGGAAGAAGAGGCGTTCGAGCGAGGTTGGATTGCAAACGATGGATTTGTCAGAGAGATCAAACATCGTCATTATCTTCAGTTAGCTCACTGTCGTTTTAACTCCAATCCATTGACGTTGGTTCGAAGAATTCTTGAGACCCGACATCGCTCCCATGTATCACCTAGATGTCATGTCGGTGCAGTTATTCTTGAGGCAAACAAACTTTTATCGTAATGACCCGACACTTATTTTGAGTGTGAGAGTGAGAATGAAAAGTGCTTTTTTCTCTTCATTTTATAACAAAATAAATAAATAATTAAGATTACAATTTTCACGAAAAAATACACACCAACGGAAATCAGCAGTCTATAGATAGAGAGACGAAGTCGAAGGCTAATGACCAGTCGAGCAAGTTCGAGGCATGATAGCATCTCTGTTTTGTAAACGGTTGTTAATTGTAAGGGATATGTATTGAACGTTGCTGCGAGAATTTCTTTGGAATAAGATTCTGGGTGTGATGTGTCGGTTCTATATCAATCACACACCCACATTCAAATTCTTAATACAGTGAATTTGGTTCTTTCATACTGCAATGGAAAACAACAGATACTCGATATCTGTATATAGACAATGATATCTCAATAAGTTGCACAAGAAGTCCAATCGATATCCTCGATGGATGAAATATAAAGGCTCAGAGGTGCTCTCACTATACGGTATATGAGCACTTAAAGTTACTATAGAGAAATAAGATATGAGAACTCATGGATACCTCATTATATACCATAAGAGGACCTAAAAGTATCTTCTCTATACAACATATGAGGACTCTATAGATACATCTCATACGTAATACGTAAGGTTTCAAGAATACTTTCTCTATATAATATATAAAGATCCAAGATTATCGTAAAGGATAAGACGGGCATACCCCATCTACTAAAGAAATTTTTGGAGTACGAGCCGAGTATGAATGGAGTAGTTGGAATTCTGGAGTCCTGCCCTTTCTCTCTTGGATGGGACTCAATTTCTTACGGAACTTACGAGGGAACCTCCCCAACTGTCGAAGAGCTTTGAAGTTTGGGTCCCATCCATTAAGTAGATCCTAGTGAGG